>NW_026475744.1:0-28282 GCF_026875155.1 Cherax quadricarinatus
GGCAATCGCGAAGAGGGGGGCCCAGGGCGTTCGCCCCCTGCAACCCAATAGGTGAGTACACACCCCACACAAAACACAATAACAATAACAGCTAGCAGTAATCAGTGGTAGTGGAACGTAAGTGAACAATACTACGAGTGATAATTAAAGTTATTAGTTAAAGAAAGTGAGAGGAAAGCTGAAATCATAATATTTCAAAGCGCAAACCGTTGGGGGTCTTAGGCGCTGTTGCCACATAGGCAGCGGTAGGCCTGAAGAAGTGACGTCACGACAAGTTGTGCGCCATTATACATATAAAGTGAAGTGTATATAATGTGAAGTGTATACTATCATCAGTGAAGAGTGAAATCGCGTGAGGAAGCAAAATGCAAGGAGGCAGTGGAAAGGTTTATTCCCAAGGGCAACAGTAACAACGGGAAGACCAGAACGAGCCCCTGGTTTACCCAACGGTGTAAGGAGGCAAAAAACAAAGTGCAATAGATAATGGAAAAAGTACAGAAGGCAGAGAACACACGAAAATAGGGAGATCAGTCGCAGAGCCAGGAATGAGTATGCACAGGTAAGGAGGGAGGCCCAGCGACAGTATGAAAATGACATAGCATCGAGAATCAAGACTGACCCGAAACTGTTGTATAGCCACATCAGGAGGAAGACAACAGTCAAAGACCAGGTGATCAGATTAAGGACAGAAGGTGGAGAACTCACAAGAAATGATCAGGAGGTATGTGAGGAGCTGAACAGGAGATTTAAGGAAGTTTTTACAGTAGAGACAGGAAGGGCTGTGGGAAGACAGCACAGAAGGGAACACCAAGAGGGAATATACCAACAAGTGTTGGATGACATATGAACAACTGAGGAGGAAGTGAAGAAGCTCCTAAGTGACCTTGACACCTCAAAGGCGATGGGACCGGACAACATCTCCCCATGGGTCCTTAGAGAAGGCAGAGAGATGCTGTGAGTGCCTCTAACCACAATCTTCAACACATCCCTTGAAACTGGGCAACTACCTGAGAAATGGAAGACAGCTAATGTAGTCCCCATATTTAAGAAAGGAAACAGAAACGAGGTGCTAAACTACAGACCTGTGTCTCTGACATGTATTGTGTGCAAAGTCATGGAGAAGATTATCAGGAGGAGAGTGGTCGAACACCTGGAAAGGAACAAGATTATAAATGAAAACCAGCATGGGTTCATGGAAGGCAAATCTTGTATCACAAACCTCCTGGAGTTTTATGACAAGGTAACAGAAGTAAGACACGAGAGAGAGGGGTGGGTCGATTGCGTTTTCCTAGACTGCAGGAAGGCCTTTGACACAGTTCCCCACAAGAGATTAGTGCAGAAGCTGGAGGATCAGGCGCATGTAAAGGGAGGCACTGCAATAGATCAGGGAATACCTGACAGGGAGGCAGCAACGAGTCATGGTACGTGAAGAGGTATCACAGTGCGCGCCTGTTACGAGCGGGGTCCCACAGGGGTCAGTACTAGGACCAGTGCTATTTTTGATATATGTGAACGACATGATGGAAGGAATAGACTCTGAAGTGTCCCTGTTCGCAGATGATGTGAAGTTGATGAGAAGAATTAAATCGGACGAGGATGAGACAGGACTGCAAAGAGACCTGGACAGGCTGGACATGTTCCAGGTACTCGCTTCTCGAATTCACCCAGCCAAATGCAAAGTCCATGAAGATTGGGGAGGGCAAGAAGACCGCAGACAGAGTATAGGGCTAGGTGGGACAAAGACTACAGACCTTCATTCATGGAGAAAGACCTTGGGGTGATCATAACACCGTCACGATCACCGAGGCACACATCAACCAAATAACTGCTGCAGCATAACGGGCGCCTGGCAAACCTGAGAATAGCGTTTTCCGATACCTTAATAAGGAATCGTTCAAGACACTGTACACTGTGTATGTTAGGGCCATACTGGAGTATGAGCAGCACCAGCTGGAATACACACCTGGTCAAGCATGTCAAGAAGACTAGAGAAAGTACAAAGGTTTGCAACAAGGCTAGTCCCGACTCAAGGGAATGTCTAATGAGGAAAGGTTAAGGGAAAACGGCTTACGACACTGAGAACAATAAAGGGTCAGGAGACATTGATAACGACATACAAGATACTGCGGGGAATAGACAAAGTGGACAGAGATAGGATGTTCCAGAGAGGGGACACAGGAACAAGGGTCACAACTGGGAAGCTGAAGACTCAGAACGATCCACAGACGTTAGGAAGTATTTCTTCAGTCATAAGTTGGCAGGAAGTGAATAGCCTATCAAGTGAAATAGTGGTGGCAGGAACCATACATAGTTTTAAGAAAAGGTATGATACAGCTCAGGAAGCAGAGAGAGAGAGGACCTAGTAGCGATCAGTGAAGAGGCGGGGCCAGGAGGCGAGTCTTGACCCCTGCAACCACAATTAGGTGAATTAGGTGAGTACGTACACACACACACACACACACACACACACAAACACACACACACACACACACACACACACACACAAACAACACACACACACACACACACACACACACACACACACACACACACACACACACACAACACACACACACACACACACACACCACACACACACACACCACACACACACACACACACACACACACACACACACACACACACACACACACACACACACACACACACACACACACACGGCCAGATTAAGAAGTCTCCTGGCCCTAGGGTATTCAGATTGGCGGGGCCCCTTTGAGTTACGGGTAAGCGAAGCGACCCCTTCCAGCTTGGGGGTGGGGTGGGGGGGGTCGGTGTGAGCCTGTTTAAGATCTAATTAAATACATTCTGGCTATTTAGATTAAATTTAATAGGGAAAGTACATCAAGACAACCAAAACCATTTACCAACAGCCATTATAACTATCGTTTTAAATCATGCATTTTAACCCTCTGACTGTTTTCGACGTATAAATACGTCTTCCGAGCCAATGTTTCTGACGTATATATACTCAATAATTCTAGCGGCTTCAAATCAAGCGGGAGAAAGCTGGTAGGCCCACATGTGAGAGAATGGGTCTGTGTGGTCAGTGTGCAATACATAAAAAAAATCCTGCAGCACACATTGTGTAATGAGAAAAAAAGAACTGATCATTTTTTTGGAATAAAACGCCGACTTTGAGGTGTATTTTCGTATAGTATTTATTGTTGTATTCGCGTTTTCATGGTCTTAGGTGATAAAATGGAAAGCATATTACAGAAATAGAGATGATTTTCATTACTTTGACGATGAAAACGACCTTGAAACTGAGCTCAAAGTAGCGGAAATGTTCGATTTTTACCAATGTTCAAGAGTAAATAAATCACACCACACGTCCAATACATGTCAGCTGGGGAGTCTAATATTCTTTCACTAGTGCACTGATATTATTTATACCATTTTTACAATAATGCAGTCGTCTGCATAACAGTAAATTTTGTATTTTTTGTATGAATAAAAAATCAAAATAGAAAGCAATAATAATATAAGAGGGGCCTAGAGATGTGACTAATGAACAGAGCATATGTTATTTTAGTGCCATGAATGTCTACCTTGTTTATTCTGGACCCTATTTTGAAATTGGCATCTTTTTTAGTTTGCGTGAAATTGGCCAAATTGCCAATTTCTGACCACCATATTTGGGTAGTCCAAATTAGTAAATGGGAGGTTTCTTGTACTCAGCTGATAGGTAAAATGGAGTTCTAAAGAAATAGCTATGAGTTTGGTCAACTGGAACAATGGAATTGGCTGAAAATAGGGCTCAAAGTCGGCGAAATCGCCGATACGCATATGTCGCTGAGACCGCTAACTTCGCGGGAGCATAATTCCACGAGTTTTCGACCAAATTTCGAACTTTTGGTGTCATTACCATCGGGAAAAGATTCTCTATCATTTCATAAGAAAATAATTTTTTTTTTTTGTCAAAAATTGAGCGACATAGAATGACAGTTTCAGAGAAGGGCCTGAAACAGTCAAAGGGTTAAAGAGTATATTTTTGTGAAGGTAATAAGACAAAAAACAAAAATTCTGATCAGTACTTACCGAGATACAGTGCCAAGAAGTTTGTCCAAAATGATGTGGTGGCGGCAACATCGACGAATTCCACATACGTGCATTACATTATTTAGCGGTTTTTATAGTTTTTTCTTTTCTTTTCCAATTTTTTTCTTTTCCTACTAACAGTACGCCCCAATACTGTATATAATGTATATATATAAACTCACTGTATTGAACACAATAACCACACTAAAGTTATTATCATATTATTGTTTACCATTGTTGTTTATTACAATAAACATGCACAAATCTTGTATAATACTAATGTTCTATCATATATTTACATATTTACAATCACTGGACATGGTTTTAGAACTGCTGGAGCTTGTGGAACTCCTTGAAACAAGGCACCATGTACAGAGGCACCTTACATTCCTCACACATAAACCGAGTGTCTTTGCGTCTTTGTTGCTGTCGTTTTGTTTGTGCACAGACGATGCATCTCTTCTGAGCAAATTTCTTCTGAGTTGAAGGAAGGTGTATTATGAAATGATCACCTTCCCTCCTCAAACGCTTGGGTATATCCTGAGTAATTCGAGGACCTTGTTGTATAGCAGGTGTTCTTACCTGGTACTTCATTATGAGTTGTCTGACAACAGACAAACAAAATTCACCATACGGTGGTCTGTTGCCAGTTTTTATTTGGTACATATTATATCCATTGAGCATTGAAATGTCCATGAGATGGAAGAAAAGTTTCATGTACCACTTGTAACTCTTAGGAACACAGTCAACAAAACCAATCTGCATGTCACATTTGTCAACCAAGCGCATGTTTTGTGTATAATCAATCACTGTCACTGGTTTGCGAATACGTTCATTAGTCACTCGATCAACTTTGCCACTGTCTTTCATTTTATTACGGTGATTGGTTGTCAACAATGTGACATGTCGTTTGTCATGCCACCGTAATGCCATGATGTCATTGGCAGTAAACACCTGCACATCATCACCACGAGCACCTGTGTTGAGCCTGGGCATATGTTTACGATTAAAACGCACTGTGCCACACACATCTATCTTGTTCACTCGCATGAAATCACTGAGTAATGGGCTTGTGTACCAGTTATCGGTATATAATGTATGCCCCTTACCAAGATAAGGTGCCATCATGTTTCTCACTACGTCACCAGAGATACCCAATAACATCTTGGTATCTTTCAATGTTTTACTTCCCGTGTATACAACAATATCCAACACCAGGCCACTGTCACAGTCACAGAGTACAAACAGTTTTATACCAAAGCGTTTCCTCTTGCTCGGTATATACTGCTTGAATGACAGTCTACCTTTGAACAAAATCAAAGACTCGTCAGTTACAACATTCTTGAATGGATAAAAGTACAGTGGACCCCCGCTTAACGATCACCTCCTAATGTGACCAATTATGTAAGTGTATTTATATAAGTGCGTTTGTACGTGTATGTTTGGGGGTCTGAAATGGACTAATCTACTTCACAATATTCCTTATGGGAACAAATTCGGTCAGTACTGGCACCTGAACATACTTCTGGAATGAAAAAATATCGTTAATCGGGGGTCCACTGTATATGCTGAACTTTTGTTTGAGATACATGAAAACATTTCTAATCTTGTATAACCTGTCACTTCTGTCAGGCCTGGTTTTGTCAGAGAAGTGCAACATACGTAAGAGTAAGATAAACCTGTTCACTGGGATGATTTCACTGAAGACCAGGGTAGAAATTAGCCGATCTGTGGACCAGTATGCTTTTATATTATGCTTATAGACATGAGGCATAAGCATTATTGTTGCAAAAAGCAAATACATTTCTGCAACAGTCGTCTCTTTCCACCTGTGTAGTCTTGACTGTGGTGATATGATCGTATTTGCCATGGTGTACTCAAAATACTTATTACTTTCCCTGACAATAGTTTCCATCAATGGCTGGTCAAAGAATAATTCAAAGAATTCCAGTTCATTGGCCATGGTTCCAAGGGGACAAGTAGGTAGAATTCCACTTTGAGAGTCATCAAAGTGGTGAGGCTTGGGAACAAAATTGGGATTTTGCTGCCAATCCCACATACGGTTTGCTGGTGGATACTGGACATCATAGGGTGGTTGTGGTTGTGGTGGGCTGGTGGCTGATGCTCCGCTTTGTCCTTGAACTGACGAGTCAGCAGCGTGGGTCCCAGCCTGGGCTGGTGAGTCACGCATGGCAGTGCCACTACCATCACCACTACCACCATCCACTGATGCCTGTGGTCTATCCATGCCAAGTGTAGCCACATCATCCTCACTATCACTATCTAAAACTGGTGTAGGGCCACGGGATGTACTCCGGAATGTACTCCGTCCCCTGAGGACAGCATAGGGTACACTACCCGAGCGCATGCGGCGGCTAACATACCGACGCTTCACTGGTGAATATGATTTTTCACTATCACTACTCGAATGATCGTCAAGCGCAATAAAATCACAATCCACGTCACTATCATCATCATTACTTAAGTCAGAGGCCTGGCCACGCAAAAATATTAGTTTTCTCTTGCGTTGAGGCACAACCGACCGTGAGTCACGAGTGCCCACACCAGAGGTAGAAGGTTGAGGATCGTCAGGGTTTTCTGCACTATTATCGATATCCTGGTCATTCCTTTCGGTCACTAACTGATCAAAGCTATAGAATTCGTCTTCATTTCCACTTCCATCAGCGTCAGAACTATCAGATAGGAAGAGGAGAGTCCCAATTTTCCGGGGAGTGAGAGCTGACTTGCGACGAGGCATGGTGAACAAGGATAACTGAGCCGGCGTTCCCACAATGCTATGCGGGCGCCTAGATTTTTTGTTTATGGCGCACACCCACCACACAGACCCGTTCTCTCACATGTAGGCCTATGAGCGCTTTCGTGCTAAATTTGACAGCGCTAGAATTTTGGCGTACTACGGTTTGGACACTCAACGTGAAGCCGTAGATCTACGGGATGGACCCTGAAAGGGTTAACACAAAGTTCAAAATATTCCAATTTCAAAATAGGGTCCAGAATAAACAATGTAGGTATTCCTGGCACTAAACTAACATTTCCTTTGTTCATTAGTTACATTTTGAGGCTTTACAAATAAATTCCATTTTGATATTTTACTCAAATAATGAATTTTTATTCACACCAAAAAATAGAAGATTTACTGTTATGCAATATTGTAGTAATTGTATAAATATCATCACCACATTTGTGAATGTATATTAAACCCACCAACTGGGGTGTATTAGATGTGTGAGGTTGTTTGTTTACTCTTGAACATCGACAAAAATTTACCATTTCTGCTACTTTGAGCTCAGTTTCAAGCCATTTCCAGTGCTAAAACCAATCAAAATCATCTCTATTTCTGTAATATGTCTTCCATTCTACCAATTGAGACCAAGAAATCGTAAATACAACTATAAAAAACATACGAAAAACACTGCAAATTCGCTGTTTTAATCGAAAATCACAGTCTCAGTTTTTTCTCTCATTATACACAGTGTGCTACAGGATTTGTTTTATGTGGTGCACACATACCACATAGATGTATTCTCTCATATCTAGGCCCAAATTTACCACTCACAGTTTATCAGAGTGAGCTGAGCTCATGGTGTAGATCTACGGTTTGGACCCTGAACGTAAAGCCGTAGATCTACGGGACGGACCCTGAAAGGGTTAACACACTATGGCTAACCAAAACTGGCTTGTGCAACCATTGACTTTCCTGTTTGCTCACAAGATCACCCCTCACACTACTTCCCTTTTGTGATGCAGTTCAGATGGGCTTGTGAGGTCTCTAGGGAGACCTAATTATATGGTCACACCTGCCTTAGCAAATGTCGGGTAGTCACGCCCACGTCTGAGGTCTTTTGTTCTTAACAGCGTCAGACCTCGGCATCAGGTTGTAACACGTGGTACATACACCATTGGGGAGGGGGTACTTTGACTACAATATAAGCCCAGGGAATTTTTTTTTTTTTTTTTTTTTTTTTGTATGGCTATAGTTTACTTAATAACATAAAAGGGCTAGAATACAACATATCCTGATGGAAATTTACACAATATAACAATTGACCTATGAGACTTATTACCAGGGGGAAGGGTAGATGTTATCAGTAACACGGACTAGTACTCACTCTTAATTCACCGACCAGCTGACCCGAGATTCCCAAATGCGTGGTCCACTACACACGCGGCTGTCCAGAGCTCTCGCTCGACGGACCTGTCACCAACAACCTCTTTGCCCCGCTGTTCCCTGGGCTTATATCGTAGTCAAAGTACCCCCTCCCCAATGGTGTATGTACCACTTGTTACGACCTGACGCCGAGGTCTGACGCTGTTAAGAACAAAAGACCTCAGACGTGGGCGTGACTACCCGACATTTGCTAAGGCAGGTGTGACCATATAATTAGGTCTCCCTAGAGACCTCACAAGCCCATCTGAACTGCATCACACTTTGCCAATAAGTACTTTAATCCTTGCAACACTTTATGACCCATCCTGGTTTGAAATGAGCTGAGGTAAGATAACAGCACTTAGTCTGTAAATTCTGGTTTAAAACAGCTGAGGCTTTTCTGCCTCCTTAGTAAAGTTGGGTATGTGTAGTTTTTCAGGGTTATGTGATGAGGCATATGATATTTGTTACCTGTGATAATTTTTGACAAATGTGAAGGTTCATGAGTCTGGGCCTTGAGTAAAATGCATTGGTATGATATTATTAGTTCAAAGTATATATAATGGAGGTAGAGTCAACAGGTTGGTATCATTCAAGTTGTTTAATGGCTCAGTATTTTTTTTTTTTTAATTTCTTTGTTGCCATCATTCTCGCAAGGGAGGTTCCTTGATGCCAGTAAGGTACTCTTGATCTTAGGAATTGGACCTGTGTCCCCCCTTCCTTGGACTGAACCCAGTGCCTTCCATTACCCCAGGTGTTGTATGACCCCTATGGGTTTAGTGCTCTTCTTGAATGTAATAATAATCTGTCAGAAAATATTAGATTACATTTATGGGGGAGTACCTCAACACAGGAGGGTCATACAGTGCCTGGGGAAATGGGAAGTATTCAGATTTGAACCAAGGAAGGTAAAAACAGGTACAATTCCTTACATCAAGTGTGTGTCACCAGCATCAAGGAACCTTCCCTGAGGGGTTATCTTCAATGTATCTGTCTTGCACTTCTCAGTGCAAGTGGTGATAGCTTTACATGCAATTGCCTAAAAAAGCTTCAGGCCAGTTTAAAAAATGGCAAAAAAAAAAAAAAAAAAAATTTATACCATCCTTTCAAGGAAGGAAAAGTTTCAAGAGGACATAAAGCATCAAATTTGTAAACAAGACAGATTAAAATTTGTGAATTTATGAAGAAATCCTTTATTCTTTTTGTTTTAATCTTCATATTCATAATTTTTATAACTAGGTTTTTCTGGATTTTTCAGCTGATTAACAATTAATTGTCTCCAATATCATTCGCATTTTTTCCAGGTGAATGATGCTGAATGTGACCGCCTGGTTGAGCGTTGGACTTCAGAAGATTGCATTAATGCTATTGTGAATTTCTTTAACCGCAAGAAATAGAAAAATTACTTGTAATAATTTTTAGATATTAAGAAATATTGTCATTTTGCATATCATAAAATAAATATTTTTAATACAGTAATGAAGTCCATTCAGGTGAGGATAAGGAGTACAATTTCTGAGTCAATTATTTTGTATGTGGCCCATTTTTATCACTGCTATACTAATAGATATTGTACCTTAAATATACTTAGAAGATTAAATTCTTAATATAGTTCTTAAAATATTTAAGCATAAACCATATTTCAGAAACTTTTTTTGTTTATAACTGTGTTAAGTCACATTTTCTGCTATCAAGAAATTGTTTATTGGATAATAGAAATGCCATACACAGCTAAAAAAAATAATTTACTGCTTATTAACCTTTTCACTGTCCAGACCCCAAAAATTAATATTGCTCAATATTCACATTTAACCCTTTCAGGGTTGTGACCCCTTCTCTCAAACTTGTTCTCAGGGTCACAGAATTTAAAAAAAAATATTTTTTCTTACGAAATGTTAGAGAATCTTTTTCTGAAGGTAATAACAAAAATACAAAATTTGATAGAAAACTAGAAAAATTACACTTTCGCGAATTTTGCTGTGCAGCAATATTTATTTATCAGTGATTTTGTCCACTTTTAGGCCACTTCCACTGTTGCAGTTGACCACATTCTTAACTATTTCACTAGTATGTCTTCCATTCTATCAATTGAGTACAAGAAACTGCCCAATTTAAACTACCCAATTGGTAAATTGGCCATTTTCATACAAAATTTAAGAAATCCCAATTTCAAATAGGGTCTAGAAAAAACAATGCAGACATTCCTGGCATTAAAATAACATTTTCTCTGTTCATTAGTCACGTCTCCAGGCCCCTGTTATACAGTGGACCCCCGGTATTCGATATTAATCTGTTCCTGAGAGCTCATCGAATACCGAAAATATCGAAAAGCGAATCAATTTTCCCCATAAGAAATAATGGAAATCAAATTAATCTGTGCAAGACACCCAAAAGTATGAAAAAAAAAAATTTTACCACATGAAATATTAATTTTAATACACACAAACTGAAGAAGACATGCACAGTTACATGACACTTACCTTTATTGAAGATCTGGTGATGATTGATGGGATGGGAGGAGGGGAGAGTGTGGATGGTGTTAGTGTTTAGAAGGGGAATCCCCTTCCATTAGGACTTGAGGTAGCAAGTCCTTTTCCGGGGTTACTTCCCTTCTTTCAATGCCACTAGGACCAGCTTGAGAGTCACTGGACCTCTGTCGTGCAACAAATCTGTCCATAGAGCTCTGTACCTCCTGTTCCTTTACGATTCGTCTAAAATGGGCCACAACATTGTCATTGTAATAGTCACCAGCACGGCTTACAATAGCTGTGTTAGGGTGATTTTTATCCATAAAGGTTTGCAGTTCAACCCACTGTGCACACATTTCCTTAATTTTTAAAGTAGGCACAATGGATTCCACAACTGGCATAGGCTTCTCAGGGTTAGCCCCAAACCCTTCAAAATCTTTCTTAATTTCCATACTAATTCTCACCCTTTTTACCACAGGGTTGGCACTAGAAGCTTTCTAGGGGCCCATGGCAACTTATTTTGCAGAAACAAGCACCAAAAACAGTGATAATATGGAATGTACCGAATGTATCCTTAGATGCGCGCACACTGGCTGGCTTGTAAACACTGGCACACACAGGGCAGTTCAGGCCACACGTGGACACGTCTCGTATGAATTGTATCGAATACCGGGTTTTCAATCAGATACCGAGGCAAAATTTTTGCATTAAAATGCATCAAATACCGGATTTATCGAATACCGATGCCATCGAATACCGGGGGTCCACTGTATTACGCTTTCTTTCCATTTTATATTTTTATTCCCCCCAAAAATAGAAGATTTACTGTTATGCAAACTACTGCATTTTTGTAATAATCATATAAATAATGTCAGTGCATTCATAAATGCCTATTAGACTAGCCAGTTGGATCATATCAGACAATGTTATACAAGTACCATCCGATTTACGACCAAGCTTGGTTCCAACCAACTGGTCATAAGTCAAAATGGATGTAAGTCAAACCTTTGAAAATTACTGACATACTGGGTAGGGCATAACGTCAAACCTTTGCTATAAACTACAGTGGAACCTCAAAAATCAAACGTATCACATATCGAACGTTTCGAAAATAGGACCATTTTTTCGGACAAACTGTGTCCTTACTATTGAACACGCCCCTATTTTTGGGCCGCTGCGTACGGGACCTATCTGCCGCCCACTCTGTCCGCGTCCCCTCACAGGCGCTGTGAGCAGTCTAGCTTTGTTTATGCTTGAGTGAACACTAACCTGCGCTCTCATTCACGCATTTTACAATTATTTCGTTGTGTTTAGTGCTTGTGGGACTGTGAAATAAGCTGCCATGGGCCCGAAGAAACTTGCTAGCAGTACCCCTGTGGTAAAGAAAGTGAGAAACACCATAGATGTGAAGAAGGAAATAATACAGAAGTATGAGAGTGGTATGAGACTTGTTGAGCTTGCCAGGATGTATGGGAAAAACAAGTCGACCATCAGTTCTATCCTGTCAAAGAAAGAAGAAATCAAGGAAGCTGATGTTGCAAAAGGTGTTAATATAGGGAATGGATGAGGTGCCTTCTTCAAAGATTAAGGAGATTTGTGCCAAGTGGAATGATGTCCAAATGTTTGTGGAGAAGTACCACCCTGAGCAAGCTGAAACAAGCCATCTTTGCAACAAGTTCAGTGACAGAACCATGTCCCATTTTAGGGAAATGTTAAAGAGGCGCCAGAAACAGAGGACTGTGGAGAGTTATTTTATGAGACAGGGGTCCAGTGACTCTCAAGCTGGTCTTAGTGGCATTAAAAGACAGAGAAGGGAAGTAACCCCAGAGAGGGCTTTACCGGAAGTCCTCATGGAGGGGGATTCTCCTTCCCAAACACTAACCCCAACTCCCTCTCTCCTCCTCCCTATCTTCCAGATGCCATCACCAATCTTCAATAAAGGTAAGTAAAAATGTTATTTTATATGTATTACTATACATAATTAAAAACTATAGTATTTGTTGTATGTAAAACTGTAATTAATCTCTATAAAATGTATTTTTTGTGTGAATATTTTTTTGGTTTCTGGAATGGATTAATTGTATTTCCATTATTTCTTATGGGAAATATTGCTTCGAATTTCAGACTTTTCGAATTTAGAACTAGCTCCTGGAACGGATTAAGTTCGATTTTTGAGGTTCCACTGTACCTACATAGTAATGTAATGTACAATCATTTCATTCTTTTTTACCATAATGTACTATTGATATATTTTAATCATTTATGTACTGTATATTATGTATACATGGTAGTGGACTGTATCGTATGTTACTGTTATTTTTAACCCTTTCAGGGTCGACAGGCCCTCTCGGAGACGTGTTCTCAGGGTCGGCCAAATTTCAAAAAAAAAAAAATTATTTTTTCTTATGAAAAGATAGAGAATCTTTTCCCAATCATAATGACACCAAAAGTATGAAATTTGATGGAAAACTTACGGAATTATGCTCTCGCAAAGTTAGCGGTCTCGACGATGTTTACGCATCGGCGATTTTGCCCACTTTGAGCCCTATTTTTGGCCAATTCCAGTGTACTTGTCGACAAAAATCATAACTATTTTGCTAGAACTTCATTTTTTCTATCGAATGAGTACAAGAAACCACCCATTTACCAATTTCAACTATCCAATACAGTGGTCAGAATTTAGCAATTTTGCCAATTTCACACAAATTTCAAAAGATGCCAATTTCCGAATAGGGTCCAGAATAAACAAGAAAGACATTCCTGGCACTAAAATAACATTTCCTCTGTTCATTAGTCACGTCCCCATGCCCCTCTTACATTCTTTTGCTTTCCATTTTGAATTTTTATTCTCACAAAAAATTGAAGATTTACTGTTATGCAGACTACTGCATTGGTGTAGAAATGGTATAAATATTATCAACGCACTTGTGAAAGAATATTAGACTCGCCAGTTGACGTGTATTGGGCGCATAGCATGATTTGTTTACTTTTGAACTTCGGTAAAAATCGAACATTTCTGCTACTTCGAGCTCAATATCAAGGTACTTTTCTTTGTAAAACCAGTCAAAATCATCTCAATTTCTGTAATATGTCTTCCATTCTATAAAATGAGACCAGGAAAACTAGAATAAAACAATAAATACCATACGAAAATACAGTGAAAAGTCGCTGTTTTAATAAAAAAACACAAAGTTTTTTTCTCTCATTACGCACTGTGTGCTGCAGGATTTTTTTTATACCACGCACACTGACCACATAGACCCATTCTTTCATATGTAGGCCTACCAGCTTTCTCTCACTAGATTTGAGGGCGCTAGAATTTAGGCGTACTAGTACGTCCGTGTGTAAGCCGTACTAGTATGGCCGAAACCCTGAAAGGGTTAAGTATTGTCGACGCAGTTGAATGGGAGAATACCACTGGTAGTGTCATCCTTCCAGAATGTCCTATAATCTATGCCGTAAGTAAAGGGAAACGACTCTGGAACATGTGTAATACGTATTTGGCTGGCTGGCTGGCTAGCAGGCCAGCTGACTGGCTGAGTGGGTGCATGGGTGGTTGGTTGGTTGGTTGGTTGGTTGGCTGGCTGCCTGGCTGACTGAATTTGGCTGTCTCCATCTGTATCTGTCTCTCTCTATCTCTGTCTGTCTCTCATAGGTGCACGTAAGTAATCATACATAGTGTAAATTACCTAGGATAACCCAAAAATCCAGACAAAGTGCTATACAGCATTATACAGTGGATCTGTGCTCCAGTTCCCTATATTAATAAAAGTATTAATAATTATTACAATAATACGTATGTACTAATATTAATAATAATAGTGTAATATTGTTATAGTGTAATAATAGTGTTCACTCATTACTTACTTACCTTAAAATATCTGTAGTCTTAAAGTAGAGTGAGAGGCGAGTAAACAAGATTAAATGAATAAACGAGAGAGAATGAGTGTGTAGAAGGTTCGCGAATTTTGCAACAAACTAGTTGTTGTTGGTGTTGTTACCAGCCTGGACACAAATGGTTTTTGTTCACTCTGTCAAGCCAACTGGAAAAACATCTCATATTTATGTTAATTTATGTTATATAGTGTGTTTATTATATTTTTTTTTTCAACAAATCGGCCGTATCCTACCGAGACAGGATGGCCCAAAAAGAAAAACAAAAGTTTCTCTCTTTAAATTTAGTAATATGTATAGGAGAAGGGGTTACTAGCCCCTTGCTCCTGGCATTTTAGTCACCTCTTACAACACGCATGGCTTACGGAGGAATTCTGTTCCACTTCCCCATGGAGGTAAGAGGAAATAAACAAGAACAAGAACTAGAAAGAAAATGGAAGAAAACCCAGAGGGGCGTTGTTACAAAAAACGTGATTCTAAAAGCTTAGAGATCTCCAGTGAATACTAGAAAGGACTGCCCTTCTAGCATCCAGCCTGTTACTGGGTTTTCGTAACAGTTAGTATCCTTGTCCAATTATCCATTAGAATTCAGTATGATTCAATAGAGCTTCAGGATTACAACTGGTAGGCTACTAGCTAGAGAAATTAAAATTTAATAAATTTATTAAGTTGTCTAGGCGTATATCAAATTAAATTAAATTAAATTAATCACAGTAATCAAAATAATATTAATCACTTCTCTCGTGTACAATATTATTGTGCTGAAAGCACATATCACATATTTATGTCTTAAGTACCGTCTGGTACATTAACATTTAATAATACAATATACAAATAAGTTTGTGTGTATGTGGTGTAAGTGCTCTAAGTAGTTCGCTATGTCTCACGAACTCGACTAGAAATTTAAAAAAGTGACTGAAAAGTCCTCTCATAACTAACTTCTTGGGCCCAACTGGCAATCAGAACAGTCTGCTTGAACAATAAAAAGAATGCTAAGCCCAATAGCAATATAACAAGCGACTGCGACACAATCAGGATCAAGGAGATAATATAACGACACTAAGTAGGGACCATCAGCAGATCCTCCACAAAAGTCACAAAACTCCCATACTACTGAATCTAAGTTCAGCATAAGAAAATCCCCGACTGTGACAGTACACAGATACCAGTACAAGTTAGGTCAGAAGCTACAGCTCAGGACCTGAGTTGCTCAGAGTGTCTAAGAGACACACAACTTCACTACAACGTCGAAAATCACTAAGTCTATGCAATGTTCTGTGAACAGAGTTCTACAGAACTAACAAGAAAGCTACAGAGACGATCTTCCAACAAGGGCCAATAAGGAAGAGTTAGGCACTTGTCAGGAATACGTCCAACCACCAAGCGAGTCTGGACCAGACTGAGTACTTCAGGCGAGATGAGGACACCCCCCCCTCGATCACGTGATAGCTCTGTGGACAGCTGCTGCTCAGCAACAGCGAGAAGCCGGCAGAGTAACGAGCAGAGCGATAATTACAGTAGTTAGACAATCAAGACTTGAACTGAGCACATAATAATATGTTACATCCTACCTAACAAAATTTAACTAAGTCAAATAATAATATAAAGCAATATATTCACAATTTAGCTATTATCGCAAATATAAGCAATATAAAATTATATGAAAAGGTAATATACATGTAATATATATACATAATATACATTGCAACCTATTCAGGGGTTGCAACACCCCCCCAACACGACAAACGGTCGCACTAGGAGTTGCATTAATGTCTTTCACATTATTACTGATTACTCAGGTTACTTTACTAACACATTTAATATAAAAAATAATGAGAGTCACTCTTGTGCCAAGCACTTCTATAATTTCAGTGTCTATATCACTAAGTTATGCCGCTAGTAATAGGGCAGTACACAGTATCGTATCTCTGCATACTCGTGGTTATGTACATCAGTGTAGAGACAGGATAGCGTAGACAAGCATGACACGTTGAGGCTCGATCATAGTAGTGGAGACTGCATATACACGATAGTCTTGTGCGATAGACAGGAGACAGCATTCCACTCTTAAGTAGTGGTTGTGGAATGCTATGCAGTATAGACATCTGAGTATGAAACAGCTTAAGGTGTGTAGTGAGGGGGGGGGGGTCTGCGGCAGGACAGTGTTCCGCCAAGCAGTAACATCGTCCACACTACACTACCCACTCAACACTCAGCTTCTGTCTCCTCCCATATATATCACCACTACTGTAAATATATGAATATAATTAGACATGACATGAGTATACATAGTTAATATGGGCTGGAGGGATTAAGTTACTCTACTGAATTTGACATAGCAAGTAACAAAAAGGTAACAAAAAAGTAACAAAAGTAATTTGGGCATAAAATTACGTTAATTTAAAATGGGGAAGTGCCCAAATACACGTCAAAATGTTCAAAGGACACCAAAAGAGCTAGAGCCTCTTTCTCAATAGTGGCATAATTTTTCTGGTGTCGTTTAAGCTTAGATGAATAGTAACACATAGGATGGAGAATATCAGTGGATGTTGACTGTTGGACCAGCACAACACCACTGCATAACACTCGACTCTATATGTAAAAATAGGGAAAGATTGAAATTGGGACTCTTCCAAGAACAGAGGAAAGCAGATGCTTCAACTTTTGAACAAACTGAACAATCACTAGTCCAGACCGAACTGAAACTTTGCTAATAGAGACATAGTGAGAGTGTAGGTGGTGGTGGGTGTGCAGGGCATGCTGTCACTTGACACACGTGGCACCGTCGCACATGATCAGCTTTACTGTTTCCTTATTTTTAGGCCAAGTAAAATGTTTTACAGTTTACCGCGTGTCTTCTTGAACCCAAATGTCTCCTCTGGGACTATTGTGAGCAAAATCAATGGGCAAGTTCAAGAGTGTAACTGGTAAAAACTACGAGATGCTTGGACTGTGGTTGAAACACTTCAGCTGACAACTTACATGTATTTTTCTCCATAAGTACACCCGTTACTATATAGAAAACAATTATCGAGATCCTTTGCCTCTCACTATCAGTAACTGCTTATATCATCTCAGTCTTACAGTGACAGATCAACAAATGATCCTTGATTAAATCATCAAGATTTAGAAATTCTAAAATCAGTTGAGTCCAGACGAGTTGAGACTGCGTGGCGTCAGTGTAATGACCTGGAGCAGATCATCAGAAGTGTGCCTAAACAACATCTTCAAGCCCAAATCCTAGTCATCCACTAACTCAACAGGAGACAAGGATGGTTGTTATATTCTTTGACTTGCTCTAGTATTGCGCTAGAGGAAATAAAATAGATTTCTCTCACAAGCTTCTATGCTAATTTCATCGTGTTATTATCAATCACAACGTGATTCCTTACATATACCAGCATGAAGGATATCGTTCCCTATCAACAAGTCCACTGACTGATGGGGAAATCACCACCTGGATATACCACTGAAATATAACCAGTATAATAGCCACTGTTTCAATGTAAACTTTGTACAGAGTTACCTTTTTTACAGCCCCTCCATAGGATTCATAACAATACATCTATCTTCCAATAGGTATCATTCAGTTATGGGCAGTACATCTTCCTTAAATTAACGTGAGATAACTGCCAGTGTCTCAAAAGAACTAATTATCTCAGATGTAATTTGTCAAATCCAACTTTACTCTCGAAAAGTAAGGAGTCATCGCTGAAAGAATCTTTTTGTCAGATACCTTCTGAACGCTAGTCATCTGTTCTGAGTATTAGTTATCTAAAACAGTAGTCAGAGGTAGTACTAGGATTTGATGCATTTGTTGCTCGGAAGAGGATACGACTTGTGTGGGGCGCAGCTGCACGGACTGTTCTCGTATCTCTTTCTAACGTATAGCAATACTCTCTAGCATGTCCCCTCTTCAGTTACAATAGGTACATTCACTTCTTCTCTATATCAGATTTCTGTCTAGCCACCAGAGACAGATTCAGGATTGTGAGTTTTCCTGGTAAAGGTACGAGAAGTTTACAGTAACAGGTACATCAGCGGCAATGAGCGATGATTTAGGTTGCCACTTTCTTGGACACTTTTAGAAACCTTGTTCTCTGTGCTTTTAGTATGTACAAGTTTGTGGAGAAATCCTCGTAATTGTCTGCTAACGCCTGCAGTTTCCGAATATTCGAGGTGTTTAGTGTGATCGATCAGATGTTTATACTTGTATTTCACAGACATAACAGTTGTTAAACACTCATGTAGTAACAACTGAACAAAGGCTGTCGTAGTTGTTACATTTCGCAGACTTAACCACCTCTCAAATGCATTTTTTTTCTCACGGCAAACTCGAAAAAGTTTGATCTTGCCGTCGTTTATGTCAAAATACAGTTGATAACTTATGGGTAAAAAGTTTGTCTCTAAAATGTTTGCTTGACAGGCATCTAATTTATTTGGCAATGGAAAAGAGCTTTAAAGTTTGAGCTTTTTCCTGTAAAAAGGTGTGAACAAGGTAGCCGTGCTTACTGGCCATTCATGCTTCCCGGTTCTGGACACTCAAAAAAGGGTCTAAGTCACTTTCAAAAATTTGGGAAAAACCATGGATGCGCTTTCTGCAATTAAATGTGCCCTGTGATCTATCAGTCTGTTGTCTTCCAGACAAAACATTTTTCTCTCTGGAAATCTTCTTCATTAAATTTTCCCTCTGGCCTCTTTGTGCAGTCTCCAACATAATGAGGCGTTAACCCTTAAAAACTGTTCGAGAGGAGGCCCCTGGGAAAAGGGGAGAAAGGAATCTAAGTGGTCTGGGGTCCTTGGGTGGGGGACACCTTGTCCAGGGTCTTAGGGTCTAGATTTGTCTAGGATAAGTGATACAGATTGTTACACGGAACTGTTGAGGTGAGTCTCTCCCAGCAAAAGGGGGGGGGACGTGAGCGAAAAAACTGGTACACTAGGCCAGACACTAAGCTCATTCTGCCTTAGTTGCTCTTTTTCTACGTCATCAAATAGTCATATTTAATTGTGACACTGGGCTTTTGAATCTGAATCTAATCAGACACTCTGTAAGAACAGGAAAACTATATCTTTAATTAACGCTTGACGTTTCTGCGATGTTTTTGTTTTACCCCACAAGAAATTTGGTACTCGCCAAAATCTAAAGTTTAAAAAATGTACTTAATCAGACAAAGTCAGGGTTAATTAAACTGTTTCACTTTGGCATACTCACGAAAATAAGTGTATATGAGAGGTGATTATGGGAAATATAATCCAATAGGAATTTTAGTGTTGGGGGTCTTAGGTGACCCATAACAGTATTTCCTCCCTTGGATCAAGGACTCACCCGGTACATACATCCCTTTATGTTGTCAGAAAAACTCAAGTTTTAATTTTTGGAAAATACTCAGGCCTTGGGGCGGTGGTTAACGCTCTCGCTTCACCCCCGGTGAGGGCGTGGGTTCGTTCCACCCAGGTGAAACATTGGACGTGTTTTTTCCACCTGTTGTCAGGGTTCCCCATCGTAAAAAGGGTACCGGGTGTTAGTCGACGGTGTGGGTGCTCCTGGGACACTGACCAAAGGAGGCCTGGTCACAGCCCGGGGGCGCGGGGGGTTGACCCCGGAACTCTCCCAATAAATCCAGTTTTAGAGTTACTAATGTCAAACTGGACAATTTCTAAACCCCTTGGTCAGAGCCTCCAGCCCCGGCCCCCCCTTTTGTTAAAAAAAATGCGATTTAAAATTTTGAGATCCCCAGTAAATACTAAAAAGGATCCCTTCTGCATCCCCCTGTTACTGGGTTTTCGTAACAATTAGCGTTTCCTTGTCCAATTTATATTGAATTCAGTATGATTCAATGTGTTTCAGGATTACAACTGGTAGGCTCAAAACTGGGAAAAATTAAAAATTTTTTTTTTTATTTTTTTTATTTATTTATTTGTTTTTTTAAGCTTTACAAACGGGGTACAAAAAAAACAGGTAAAGAGCAGCTGCCAAAAATTATAGCTAGCTTACGGGCTGGTTAAAATTTAACTTAAGATTAACTAAGTAATGTGAAATCAGTGAAAAACATTATTGTAAACAGATAATAAAAAAGCACAAATGAGTTTTACAAAGACGGGTCATATGGTTGTTGCATTGCTGTAATCGTCGAATGGAGTTTCGTTGGGGTAGTGTATTTAAAAAAATAATAAATTTAGTTTGGGTCTGGGTTTAAAAATTTGTGTGATAAAATTGTGGAAAAATATGGGTTTTAACAATTTTAAGGTTCAGTTTTTCAGTTTTTTATTTGGTTTTGGTGAGTAAGTGATTTTTGAAAAGAGACTTAAATTAAAAAAACAGGTAGTTTTTCTTTTATATTTACAGGTAATGAATTCCAGTTTTTAATTTAAAAATTTTTAAAGTCGTTAGGGGATATTAAATTAAATTAATCCCGTAATCAAAATAATATTAATCATTTCTTTTGTACAATATTTTTTTGCTGAAAACAATTCAATTTTTTTACTTAACCCCTTTGACTGTCGGGCCGTATATATGTTTGTGAGGTCCGTTTTTTGAGTATATTATCTAAATTTAGGGTTCAAAAAGGCAGGGGAAGTAGTAGGCCCCCATGTGAGAGAATGGGTCTGTGTGGTCAGTGTGCACCACATAAAAAAAAACCCGGACGCGGCATAAAGAGAAAAAAAAAACTCCGAGTTTTTTTTTTTTTTTTAAAATGCCGACTTTGTGGTCTTTTTCGTTTAGTTTTTGTGGTTGTATTTGTTTTCATGGGCTCATTTGATAGAATGGAAACTATTTATAGAAATGGAGGTGTTTTGTTAATTTTATATAAAAGAAACCCGGAAAAAGGAGCACAAAGACAGGGAAAAGTTTGATTTTTTCCAATGTTCAAAAATAAACAAATGATTTTCATTGTAAAAATGTCCAATTTGCCATTCTAATCGCAGTCTGAATGGGTTGAGTAATTTTTACAATTTTTACAGTATTGCGTAGTCTGCATAACGAATCTTCTATTTTTTGTTTGAATAAAATTTAAAAAAAAAGAAGAGTTATACGGGGCCGGAGACATGATGATGAACAAAAAAAATCTTATTTTAGAGCCAGGAAGGCTGCATTGTTCTTCTGGCCTTATTTTTAAATTGTCGTATTTTTTTATTTTCGGAAATTTGGCCAAATTTTCAAATTTGACCATGTTATTGGGGAGTTGAAAAGGTAAATGGGGTTTTTTGTGCTCAATCGTAGAAAAAAAAGAGTTTTGAAAAAATATTTTGAGTTTGGTTTTATGGAAACGGAATTAGCCGGGGAAAAAAGGGCTCAAAAGGGGCGAAAAGCCGATTTTTAAATTCACCCAAGTCGCTAAACTTTGCGAGAGCGTAATTCCGTCAGTTTTTTCCATAAATTTTGTTTTTTTTTGGGTCTTTACAATCGGGAAAAAGTTCTTAATCAAATTTCATTTTTAAAAAAAAAAAATTTTTTTTTTTTTTTTGAATATTTTGGACCCGGAAACTTCAGGATTAGGCCTTCGCAGTCAAAGGGTTAAAATACCTTTTGGACATTAACATTTTAAAAACTTCAATAAGTTTGTGGTAAGTGCTCTAGTAGTTGTTGTTCCGACTCGGGTAGATTAAAAAAGTGACTGACAAAGTCCCTCATAAATAATTCTTTACAATGGAATCGAACAGTTTGTGAACAAAAAAAAAAAATGTAAGTCAATAGCATTTAAAGGCGATGCGAACAATCAGGACAAAGGGATAAAATAACGACACTAAGTAGGGCCATCGGACCCCCACAAAAGTCACAAAACTCCCATGCTACTGAATCTAAGTTTTAGCATAAGAAAATCCCCCACTGTGACAGTACACAGATACAGTAAAGTTAGGTCGAAACTACGCTCAGGCCTGAGTTGCTCGAGTGTTAAAAGAGAGACAACTTCAGTACAAGTCGAAAATCACAAAGTCATACAATGTTCTGTGAACAGAGTTCTACAAAAATAACAAAAGGCCAATAAGGAAAGTTAGGCATTTGTCAGGAATAGTCCAACCACCAAGCAAGTTAGACCAGACTGAAACTTAGGCGAGATAGGACACCCCCCCCCCCTCGATCAGTGATAGCTCCGTGGACAGCGCTGCCAGCACAGCGAGAAGCCGGCAGAGTAACGCAAAGAGCGTAATTACAGTGTTAAAAATAAGACTTAACTGAGAAAATTAAATTTTTTACATTACCTAAAAAATTTTAAAAACTAAGTCAAATTTTAAAGAAATTATTCACAATTTAGCTTTTATCGAAAATTAAAAGCAATAAAAAATTATTGAAAAGGTAATATACAGTAATATATATACTAAAACATTGAAACCCCTTTCAGGGCAGCATGTGTGTTATATAAATAA
Source organism: Cherax quadricarinatus (assembly GCF_026875155.1). NCBI lineage: Eukaryota > Metazoa > Arthropoda > Malacostraca > Decapoda > Parastacidae > Cherax > Cherax quadricarinatus. The sequence goes on from NW_026475744.1 coordinate 22,957, forward strand.
TTTTGTACATGTGTATGTAGGTGACCTAAGTGTAAGTAGAATAGCAAGAGTACTTGAAATCTTGCATTGTGTGTGGACAGAAAAAAAAAAAAGAACCAGCAATGTCCCACGGGAAAAAAAATTTAAGGCTTCCATTTTACATCACTTGGCGGGCAGTAGACCTCCCGGGTGGTTGCTGTCTACCAACCTACTACCTAGGTTTTTTATTAATTTTGAAAAAATCTTGGTTAAGCATAATGTCTTTTTTAACTTTTTAAACACACATTTTAATGCCCTCGAGTTTTAATTATTTAAATTGGCATCTTCAACCCCAAATAAACACTTTTATGATTTTAATGGTACCCAATCCAACAGTGCAAGAGGGGATTTAAGCATTTAAAGTTAAATTTTTTTATTCTTCAAGGTTATATCGGTTTTTAGTTTTTTATTTTGTTTATATGTCTTTAAAATAAAATTGTGATAGATAAATAAGCGTAAGGATATTAGCGTTATATTGAAATATACAACTCGTTTCGTGTGTAATACCTTTTGGTTCATGAGCGGCTCGAGACAAGAGACAAGCGACAAAAAAGAAAAACACACAATTAAACAAAAAGACACACGGGAAACAAAGACAGACAACACAGGAAGACATAAAGACAGATAAGCAGATAGACAGACAGACAGATACAACAGGCATAATATCAGGCAACAGAAAGGCGGGTTTAGGGCAACAGTGAAAAAAAAGAGTTCGAGAATAAGAACCTTTCTTGCTTTTTGCCACAATCTCCATGCAAGATTCACACTTCCTCTTGGGGGGCCATGATAAATTTTACCTCCGTTATACAGTTAATACAGTATGTGTACGATAGGGCGGGGTAAAATTTGAACGATGCGCTGCAGGCGTGTTGCCGCCATAGTACACAAATATTGTACGCAAAAGCACAGCCAGTCCCAGCCCACGCAAATTGCCGGTTGTAAGTAAGGGGACTATGTCGACAGGTCGTAAGTGGAGGTAGGTGTACCAAAAAATCCCCGGGAAGCACCTGGCTCAACAGGCCATACCGGGAACTAATAGCTTTGTGAAAAGTACTTTTAAACCCCAACGAAAATGATCCCACAAGAAAAAAAATGCCCGATTGATATTCACAAACAGGAAAAAAATCAGAGCTTGATTAAAAAAACAATTGCGTGCCGACCATGACACATAAAAGCAAACAAGTATTAACTCGGGGTTTTGGGGAACTGCAGCACTAATAAGAGATGGGTTTCAAAGTTTAATTTCAACCCCCTTAAAACTGAGGGGGAAAAAAAAAAAAGAATTCCCCTATCTTGGGAACCAGACTGAGCCCCCAAAATCCCCATCATGCCTGGGAATGAATATAGAGGCATAAAAGGTTTTGTTTTAAAGACTACCTTTGGGGAAACCCAGAAATCAAAATTAAAGGGGTGTAGAAGGTACAAAGGGAAAAATGGTTACTGAATTTTTTAAAAAAAAACAGGAAAATACCTTACCCAAAGATCATTAAATTGAAAAAAACTTGGGAGTCTTTCCCAAACAGAAAAAGTACAAAGGAACAAAACCCAACGGGTTATTGCAAGAAACCAAAAATTTTTCTATTCCTAGAAAATCCAAGCTAAGAAACTACCTGTAGTTTTAACCCTTTATTGAGGGTGTTGCATGAAAAAGGTACATTACACTTTATTTGGTATATGTCACACTCCCTTTTGGGCTACCCCCCAACCATGAACCGGTGCTAAGGTCAACAATCTTTTAGGCCCCCCGTTAAATCATTGACCCAAACACTCACTTTTGGGCAGCTTTTTTCCAACTGCCTCTACTGGTTGAAGCACGGGGTCTCTCCTCAGGGTTCTGTTTTGCCTTATCACTGTGTGGGACCTTATTCCAATTCCCTATACTAGTGCCTAAGTTTTCATATCTGTATATAAAAAATTTTGGGGAAGGAAAACAAGTAAAAATACTGCTGGTTTTTTTTTGCTGCAAAACCCATTGTGACCAGGGCAACAGGGCCCTTATTTCCGTGTTTGTAATGTCCGGGGTTCAGCTGGAGCTGGTTTAGTATTTTTGGGGGCTGAAAGGGAGTTTGTATCCTCAGTAGCCTTGCTATCGCTTGCATTGCGTGCACTTTTCCATGGGTTTTTTTATTGCGTATCAGCTTGTAATCGCTTTTTTTATTGCGTGTCACCTTGCTATTGTGTGGTTTCCTGCAGTCATACTGTGCATTTCTGCTTTTTTGGGTGTATTTCAAACATCGGTTAGGGGGGTTTAATGCCACCCACAAGTCAGAGGGATTTTTGGTTTACTAAATCGCGCAAAATTACTCTACGCATTGCGGCAAATTTCTCGTTTTATTTGGGATAGATTTCAAAAAACTTCACGCTGTGCAGCTTCGTGAATTTAAAAGTCAAATTGAGGGTTGAAGCAACTATGGCGCCCAAAAGGGCATCTCCCGCTAAGGATTTAATCGCCGATTTCTGCTTAGGTTTTCCCTTTGAATGGGGAGGAATAACACAGAAAAATCAGCCAGGTCTTGTGAATAGCATTTCTCGGGTTTTTTCCAGGGGGAAGTCCCAACGTCATTGCCTGAGTTAGCCAAACTCAATCTTCAAATAACCAGGGGGCCGTGAGATTTGCTAGGGGGAGTTTTATAGAGAGAAGGGGAGGAGGCAGTTTAAACAAACATGGATGACTTTTTGTCAAAAGGCAGGTCAGCTTTTTCCTCGTTTTGTTGAAGTTGAGCCTGAACGTTAAGGGCCGAGGGCATTGGTCATTCACATTTTAGGAAAGGCACAAGGTTCACATATATGTTAAAAACAAGGAATTTGCAACATCGGGGGCTAAAACCCCGGGGGGTTTTCAATGTATTTGTGCCAAATACAGGAAAGGGGAATTTAATTGGGCAAACGTCAGTGGCAGTTCGTGTAGACTTGTAATGCAGCTTTTGAAAATCCACCAATGGGACAAGGCAATGGGCGCCAATTTTTTTTTTATTTAGTCCAGCTACTTTTGGTGGTAACCTGCTGGAAACTGTTTGGACCAAGTTCAAGTCTTTTGAAGATCATCGTTACCACTGCATTGGGGAAACAGCCAGTTGGCTGAACTTTTTGAGACTAAACCCCTCCTTGCCACGGTTTCATCTTTCTTCCCCAAAAGAGAGAAAAACATCAAGAAGAGTTCTTGACTGGGGGACAAAGTGGGAGGATAAGGGGAATGCGACGCCAACCAACCCTGTAACCAAGTATCAAACTTACGATCAACCTGGTGAGCGGGTCAAACTTTCGGCAATCGGGGAGCAACATCAAAAATTTTGTTCGACCGGGGAACAACGAAATTTGTAAACAGACTGGGGGCCAAAAACAAAATCAGCAGGGACCAAATAAAACCCGATAACTTCTACATTGCCAAAACCTGGTCTTTTTTAAACCTAACTGCCCCTCTAAAAAACCCCCAATGTTAGGTAACTAAGATGAGATGATTTTAACCAAAAGAAGTAGTGTTTTTTGGGATGGCCCCAACTACAAACTGGTGATCCCTTCAAAAGAACTTAAAGAAAATGAAATAAAACATTTTAAAGGGTCTGGGGGTTATTTGGTTTTCCTTTAAGAGAGGGGTACTTTTTCTCTGAGAAACATTGCACCACAGTTCTCTTTAAAAGAGTTTGGGGGGGACACATTTTCTTCCCTTTTCATGAATACTCAGGAAATACCACACGGATATTTGACATAGGTGTTTTGATGGATTTCCTATGAAAGACGCCAGTTTTACTAGTACAACATTATTAATTCACCAAATTCCCAAAACCTATAATGTCGAACTTTCTCCCAATTTTGGGCCCTAACTCGAGCAAAAAAACCCAAAGATTTGTGAGAAGCTAACCCACCTTGACGACTCTGCCTAGGCTAACAATTTGTTTTACAAGGAAAACTGGCCAGGGCCTTGTAAATTTAGTAAACAGACCCAGATCAAGCCTTCCTATCCAGGCTTGCAGGATTGCCAGATATCTCTGTCTCCATGTCTGAGGGACTGTCTTTTTGGGAAGAACAGCAAAAAGATCCTTCCTTGAATTTCACTTTCCAGGCAGCCATGGGTGAATCCCACTCAGATCATCCAGTCAAACATAAAATTTAAAAACAACTTCTTAATCTGCACAGAAACTAGTAAGAGGTAAAGGGAAGGAAAAAGACAGATAGATTGTAGTTCCTAAAAAGTTTAGGTCACAAATATTAAATATAGCTCATCATTCTTTGTTAGGAGGACACTTAGGAATTACCAAAACTTTGTATAGAATATTAAAAGAGTTTTAACTGGCCAAAGATAACCTGGAGTTTACTGGAGAGAGTTCCGGGGTCAACGCCCCCGCGGCCCGGTCTGTGACCAGGCCTCCTGGTGGATCAGAGCCTGATCAACCAGGCTGTTGCTGCTGGCTGCAACGCAAACCAACGTACGAGCCACAGCCTGGCTGATCAGATGTGAAAAATCACATCTGCAGTTGTAGGGAATGTCAGCAAGTAGGAAAACCTGGACACCCCATTAATCTGTACGATCTCCATCCTATACCTGCAGATGGAGAACCTTTTGCAAAGCTAATCATTGATTGTGTAGGTCCATTACCTAAGTCCAAGCCTGGGAACCAGTACTTATTCACTATTATGGACAAAACTACTAGGTACCTGGAAGCAGTCCCAATGTGCAGTATCAATACCAAAGCTGTTCTTAAAGCCCTAACTAAATTTATTTCCCACATTTGACATTCATAAGTCTATTCAGAATGACCAGGGTACTAATTTTACTGCCAAAGCATTTAGGGAAGCATTAACTAGGCTAGGAATAATTCATAAATTATCCTTTGCCTATCATCCTTTAGTCCCAAGGTGCCTTGGAAAGATTTCATCAGACATTAAAAAACAATGATGAAAACTTATTGCATGCATTTTCCTACAGACTGGGATGAATCACTTCCTCTGTTGCTCTTTGCAATGAGAGAAACTGCAGTAGTCCACAGGGTACAGTCTATTTAAGCTAACCTTTAAGCACAATGTACAAGGTCCTCTTCATGTGCTGAAGGAAGGAAGGACGGATGGGAGAAGATGCCTGCATAACACTCTACAACCCTTCAAGGTTGCAGGTGGCACGTCAGTTGGCTAAGGCTAACTTTAAAACAGCTCAAAATACTATGAAACAGAGGTATGACAGAAACTCAAAGTTTCACTCCTTCAATCAAACAACAAAGTTTATTTCTTTGCACGGTTACATTGAGATTAGAAATTATAATAATGGGGTAAGTGCAAAGAAGCCACTTTTATGCTTAGGGATTATGGGCCAAAG
>NW_026475745.1:0-10211 GCF_026875155.1 Cherax quadricarinatus
AAAAACTGTATTCTCAATAGATATGTTACAGAATATACAATCACAGCCTCCATTTTCAAAAAAATCTACACACTCCATGCTGTGCTCCCACATGGTGTGTTGCAACAACTCTTGTCCTTCACTCTTCCTGACATAACTCTGGGCTAACCATTTGTTTTGACACACTTTAGTCACCCTGGGTATGGTGGCCAAAATTTAATTTTATAAAAACTCACCCCTGGAGCACACATGATGCCCCAAAAGATGGAAAAGGGGACCCAGAGATCCGTCAGGTTGAAGGTCAGCCCAGAGAGAGAGAGCAGGGAGAGGGAGAGAGATAGAGAGAGGCCTGGCTAAGCCCCTCCCACCAAAACAAAAGACTGTTGCCAAGCACAATTCTCCAGTTACCACAATTCTACCACACCTTAATTTTACTTTTACAAAAAGAAATACAACTTTATAAACTACTTATTTAAATTGTGTGTGTGTCTGTAGTATAACCTATTATATTGAGAAAAATAGGCTTGACCCAGCTGCCTCTCAGTCAAAAGGTTGATCAGTCCTTCTGACATCAATTCAATATAATTAGGTATTCCAAAGTAACTGTTACTTATAAATACATGTTGGGTCCTATAGCCCCATAACAGCATCTCAGGTGATGTGGTTCGAACAATGATAGAACCATACCTTGGTAAGGGGCATATATTATATACAGATAACTGGTACACAAGCCCCTCACTCAGTGATTTTTTGCGAGTGAACATGACAGATGTGTGTGGCACAGTGCGTGCAAATCGAAAACATATGCCCAGGTTTGATGCTGGCACTCGCAGAGGTGAGGTGCAGGCGTTTGCTGCCAATGACATCATGGCATTTCGGTGGCATGACAAACAGATGTCACACTGTTGTCATCAATTCACCCTAATGAAATGGGAGACAGTGGCAGGCAGCATAGAGAGAGAAATGAACCCATTCTAAAACCTGCAGCTGTGAAATTTATTACACCTTCAACATGCGTTCAGTGGACAAATTGACATGCAGATTGGGTTTGCTGATTGTGTTCGCAAGAGTTATAAGGTACATCAAACTGTTTTTTCCATCTTCTGGACATTTTCCCTGCTCAATGCTTATAATATGTAAAGAAAGAGCACCAGAAACAAACCACAGTACGGCGAATTCTGTTTGTCTGTCATCAGACAATAGTAAATTTAAGTACCAAGGAAATGCACCTGCAATTGACCGCCCACCAAATTATCAACAACTACCTGCTCGTCTGAAGCAGGTGATCACTTCCTGGTAAAAAACTGCCTGCTACTGCTTTGAAGAAAAAGGTCAGAAGAGGTGTTACGTCTGTTCACATACAAAAAAAAAGCCCACGACAACGCAGAGACACTCGTTTTATGTGTGAGGAGTGCAAACTCCACTGTGCATGACACCATGTTTCAAGAGTTCCACAGGGTGCAGAACTTCTAGAAACATGTCCTGTGACTGTATATGTGTATAAAAAATATAGAAAAATAGTAATAAACAACATTTCATATTGTTTGTTTGTGTAAATATTTTTTGTAAACAAAATAATGACAACAGTGTTTACGCCCTTATTGTGTAGTATTGAAAAAGAAATAACTTACAAAATACTGATCATGTTGGCCTCAGAGGCCATAAAAGTTATTCAGAAAAAGAAAAATTGAAAAAAAATTGAAAAAAGTACATAAAAAAGTAAATAGAAAAATACCGGGTGACGGCAGTCGGCGATGTTACCATATGTTGTTCAATTTTGGCAAATTTCACACCTCCATATCTCGGTAAGTATTGACGTTAAAATTTTTTTGTTTAGCCTATAATGTTTAGAAAAAAATACTCTATTTTTTCATAAGAAAAAAATAATTTTTTTTTTTTTTGAAATTTGGCCGACCCTGAGAACGAGTTTCGGAGAGGGCCTGTCGACCCTCAAAGGTTAATGAAAGTGCCCTTCTTCTAAGCACTGATATTCCGTACCATCAGCTATTTGTTCGTACTTCGCTGCATTACACAGCAGCCCGTATCCACTTGCATAGGTGGTATACGCTCTGTTCTTTATATCTCTCTCCTCGGGCATTATCTATTCCGGATATTGCCTTTCTTGTTTCATCATTAACCACCACCGATTCTGTTACTTGGCGATTTTAATGCCCATCATTTCCTCTGAGGGGGGGGGGTCTCACTGTGATTCCCGTGGCATTCAGTTAGAGGCTTTTCTTGCCACTCACCCCCTCCATGTTTTTAAATACAGGTACTCACACCCATTTTGATCCTCGGACTCACACTCTCTCTTGCATCGATCTCTCAGTCTGCTCTTCCTCCGCCGCATTAGACTTCACCTGGTCTGTTCTCCCGGATTTACATGATGGCGATCATTTCCCAGTCATTCTTACTTCCCCTTCATATTCACCACCTCTTCATATCCCACGCTGGCAATTTGATCAGGCAAATTGGAACCTTTACTCACAACTAACTGTTTTTAGTGAGGTTCCTTCTTCGTCCTCCTTTGATGAGCTTTTACACCTCTTCTCGTCCTCCGTTTTAACAGCAGCTTCTCATTCTATACCCCAAACTTCGGGCAGGCATTCTCAGAAATGCGTGCCTTGATGGTCTCCTGCTTGTGCTCTTGCAGTACGTTTGAAACACGCTGCATGGGGCAGGTTCCGGTACAATAGAACCACGGAGAGACATTTTGATTTTAAGCAGAAGCATGCGATCGCTCGCCGTGTCATCCGTGACGCTAAACGCACTTGCTGGCGAGATTATGTCTCCACCATCACCTCTGCTTCCTCTATGAGTGCAGTCTGGAAAAAAGTACGAAAACTGAGTGGTAAATATTCTCCTGACCTGGCTCTGTTCTGCGGGTTTGCCGGTGTTGATATAGCAAACCCACTAGATGTTGCCAATGAAATTGGCAATCATCTGGTCCGTATTTCTCAGGGGCTCCATCTATGCCCCTCGTTTCTTTCTTCAAAGTCTGCCAGAGAGTTAGCACCCTTGGACTTTTCTCTCTCAGAGAAGAACAGTATAATGTGCCTTTTACACTTCAAGAACTAGAGGCAACACTCTCAGCTTGCCGATCATTGGCAGCTGGGCCCGACGACATTCATATTCGTATGCTACAAACATTTACATCAGTCAGCCCTTGCAGTCCTTATTATGCCTTTTCAATCTTATTTGGTCACAAGGAGTTCTTCCACAGCTGTGGAAATCTGCCATTGTTCTCCCTTTCCGCAAACCAGGCACTACAGGACATGAAGCCTCCCACTATCATCCCATTGCTCTTACCAGTGCAGTTTGCAAAGTGATGGAACGCCTAGTAAATAGACGTTTAGTGTGGTATTTAGAGACACACAACAGTCTCTCCACTCGTCAATATGGCTTTCGTAAGGGACGTTCTACCATAGACCCCTTACTACGCTTAGATACGTATGTTCGTAATGCCTTTGCAAATAACCACTCAGTTATTGCCATATTTTTTGACCTTGAGAAGGCATATGACACAACTTGGAGGTATAATATTTTGGCCCAAGCCCACTCCTTAGGCCTCCGAGGCAATCTACCATCCTTCCTTAAGAACTTTTTAACTGATAGACATTTCCGTGTTTGGGCTAATAATGTGCTCTCCCCGGACTTTATCCAAGCTGAAGGTGTCCCCCAGGGATGTGTTCTGAGCACAACACTTTTTCTCCTCGCTATTAATGATTTGGTCTCTAGTCTTCCATCAAATATTTGGTCATCACTCTATGTTGATGACTTCGCTAATTCCCTGTGCAGGCGCTGACTGTCACCTCATTACAGTTTCTCTCCAGCATGCGGTCGACCATGTTTCCAATTGGGCCACCACACATGGCTTTAAAATTTTCCAGCACTAAAACCCACCAAATTACAGTGGACCCCCGCTTAACGATCACCTCCAAATGCGACCAATTATGTAAGTGTATTTATGTAAGTGCGTTGTACTTGTATGTTTGGGGGTCTGAAATGGCTAATCTACTTCACAATATTCCTTATGGGAAAAAATTCGGTCAGTACGGGCACCTGAACATACTACGGGAATGAAAAAAGTTCTTTAAACCGGGGGTCCACTGTACTTTCACTAGACGCTCTGTCATCTCCAATCATCCTTTGTACCTCTATGGCTCCCGTATCCCTGAACGTGATACAGTCAAGTTTCGGGGCCTCCTTTTTCCCACCGTAGGTTATCCTGGAAACCTCACATTACCTCTCTGAAGGCAACTTGTCACACCCGGGCTGAACCTTCTTAAAACCCTTGCTCATTTTTCATGGGGAGCTAAATCGTCGAACCCTCCTTCGCCTACATTCCACCCTCTTTTTATCGAAACTTGATTAGGTGACCAGATCTATTCAGCGGCATCTCCTGCTACTCTCTCTAGCCTTAACCCCATTCATCAAAAAAGGATTACGTTTATGCCTCGGTGCTTTTCGCTCTTCCCCTGTTGAGAGCCCCTATGCAGAAGCGAACGTCCATCCTTATCCGATCGCCGTGATGCCCCTTGCCTTCGCTACTATGTAAAGCTCTCATGATGTCCGCAGTCCTTCCATTTATAGAATGGTCACTAATATTAGTAGGGCATTCTTTATTTGTTCGCCGCCCCTGTTTACTCTGTCCCTTCTCTCTTCGCCTTCATTTGCTCTTGTCTTCTCTTCAATTACCACCTTTCTATGTTCATGTAGCATCTCACTTTTCCCTACCCCCCTGGGAAGTTCCAGCTGCTTGAATCTGTTCTTTCTCCCCTCCCCTTGCTCGAAAGCCCAACTGTCTACGGTCGCTTCCCGCTCTCTTTTTCTTGACCACTTCCACTCTCATTCTCATGCCATTGCTGTGTACACAGATGGCTCTAAGTCTTCTGACGCCGTAGGATTTGCAGCAGTGTTTCCGAACAGCGTCGTACAAGGGCATTTACTGTCTTCGGCTAGTATTTTTACTGCTGAATTTTATGCCCTCCTTGCAGCACTTATCCATATTGCAATCTTTGCCTGTGTCTTCATTTGTGGTTGTCTCAGACTCCCTTAGTGCTTTACAGGCTATACAGAAATTTGATACACCTCACCCCTTAGTCCTCCGCTATGCTGCATCTTTACCAAGCATAAAGAATTTGTTTTTTGTTTGGGTCCCTGGTCATGTTTACGTACAGGGCAATGAACAGCAGACACTGCTCCGCGGTCAGCAGTACATGACCCCACCAGTTTCATATAGAGGTATTCCATTTTCGGACTATTTTGCTGCAACATCTTCCCACCTTCACACCCATTGGCAACAAAAGTTGGGCTACATGTTCGGTAACAAAAATTCAATCCACTAAAACCCAGTATAGGTTACTGGCCGTCTTTTTATCACCAGTGTCGGGTTGGGAGACTTCTCTCCCGTCTTCGCATTGGCCATACTCATCTTACTCATGGATATCTCATGGAGAGACGCCCTGCCCTCTCTGTGAGAATTGCCAGGCTCCATTATCAGTCAGCCACATTCTGTTGGACTGCTCACTTTATCAACGAGCACGAAGAATTTACCTCCGTCATCGCCTTCGCTCCGCTGCTCTCTCTTTTCCTTCCCTTCTTGCTGATGGACCCACCTTTCATCTGGAAATTTCTCTCATTGACTTTCTGACAACAACTGACTTACTCAAAAATTCTGATACCTTCACCCCTTCTTCCTCAATCTCTTGCTACCCTCTACCCCCGTACTATCCTCTGCCCCGCTGTTTTCTGTAACCTACTGATCATCCCTCCTCCTTCTGCCGCCCAATACCCTCGCTTTTTCCCTACCCTGCAGCGCTGTATAGCCCTTGTGGCTTAGCGCTTTTTTTTGATCATAATAATAATAACCTTGCTGCCACCCCCCACACCTTGCTTGTTTATCTATGATTTCATGCTGTAATTCCATGGACATCATCCTCGTTTTTCCTCTCACACCGTCCTTTGCCCTTACTTTCTTAGGACCATGGTTAGAAACAAGAAATTTGGCAATAATAACACGAGAAATGCCTCCATAGTGACATGAACACTTGCACAGCTCAGTGATGGACGCCACCAACTCAGTGCAATGTTTACCTCGTTGTGGAAGCATTTTTGTCATGCTCTGCACATTTTTACAGTTATTTTGCCAAATTTCTTTTTCTAACCATGGATCCTAAGAAAGTAAGGGCAAAGGACTGTGCTGAGAAGGAAAATAGAATGATGTCCATGGAATTAAGTATGAAAAACGTAGATAAAAAAAGCGAGGTGTTTGGTTGTGGGTTAAGGGGGAAGCAAGAGAAGCTTGCTCATAACTCGGATGTTAACTCATAACTCAGCAAAAAATCGACAGAGCGATGGCTCGTGTTTCGAAAAACTCATGTATTGGGGGACTCGTAAGTTAAGTACAGTGGTACTCTCATACATTCCCCTCTTTGCTTCCATGGACAAAGTTCTTTTGTCTCCACAGACTCCTCAGTGCAGCACTCGCCTTTTTCTCCTTGTCAATTCTATGATTCACCTCATCTATCATAGACCCATCTGCTGACATGTCTACTCCTAAATATCTGAATACATTCACCTCCTCCATACTCTCTCTCTCCAATCTGATATCCAATCTTTTGTTACCTAATTTTTTGCTGTCCTCATCACCTTTATTCACCTTTAATTTTCTTCTTTTACATACCCTACCAAACTCATCCACCAACCTCTGCAACTTCCTTGAGAATCATCCAGAAGCACAGTGTCATCAGCAAAGAGCAACTGTGACAACTCCCACTTTGTGTTACTCTTTACCTTTTAGCCCCACACCTCTTGGCAACACCAAAGCATCACTACTCTGACAACCCCATCTATAAATATATTGAACAACCATGGTGATATCACACATCCTTGTCTAAGGCCTACTTTTACTGAGAAATAATCTCTCTCTCCTACATTTTCTAACCTGAGCCTCGCTATCCTTGTAAAAACTTTTCAATGCTTTCAGTAACCTGCCTCCTATTCCATACATTTGCAACGTTTGCTACATTGCCCCCCTATCCACCCTGTCATACACCTTTTCCAAATCCATAAATGTCTCAAAAACCTCTTTACCCTTATCTAAATGCTGCTCACCTATGTTTCACTGTAAACACTTGGTCTATACGCTCCCCTACCCTTCCTAAAGCCTCCTTGTTTATCTGCTATCCTACTCTCCATCTTCCTCTTAATTGTTTCAATAATACACTTTACCAGGTATACTCAACAGACTTTTCCCCTAAATTTTTACTCTTTTTGTCCCCTTTGCCTTTATACAAAGAAACTATGCACGCTCTCTACCAAACCTTATGTTCCTTAAACTCTTGCATACATTTATTAAATAAAAGCACCAGCCACTCCAAAACTATATCCCCACCTACTTTTAACATTTCTATCTTTATCCCATCAATCCTCGCTGTTTTACCCCTTTCATTCTTCCTCACGCTCGCACTTGCTCGTCCTCACTCCTACAAGACGTTTACTCCTCCTTGCCCTGTACACGAAATCACAGCTTCCCTATTTTCATCAGCATTGACAATTCCTAAAAATATTCCCTTCATCTTCCAGATACCTCAAACTCTCCATTTAATAACTCTCCTCTCCTGTTTTTAACTATTAAATCCATTCATTCTCTAGGCTTCCTCAACTTATTAATCTCACTCCAAAACTTTTTCTTATTTTTAACAAAATTTGTTGATAACATTTCACCCACTCTCTCATTTGCTCTCTGTTTACATTGCTCCACCACTCTCTTAACCTCTCTTTTCCTCTCCATATACTCTTCCCTCCTTGCATCACTTCTACTTTGTAAAACTTTTGTAAAATCCATGTTATATAAACTGAAGAGCTTATGGAAAAATAGAGTTATATGCCTAGGACCCCCTGAAAAAGCTAAACAAACAATTTTTTTTAGACATCCAGATCTTACAAAAATAAAAATAATGTTGTTTTTGTTGCTTAAGGCTGCAATTTTTTATTATTAAAACATCGGCTGTCTCCCACCAAGGCAGGCTGGCCCTAAAAGAAGAAACTTTCATCATCATTCACTCATCACTGTCTTGTGTTGAAAGACAAGACTTCAAATGCAACAGAAATATTATTTGCCTTATATTGTGGTTGCTGGTGTATGTCAGTGATTGTGAAGAGTGTGGAGATGCATGGTGTGGCTGTACTGGGCTGAGCGGATGGATGTTGGTTGTTGGCATAAGTGGATGGTTGAGGCTCTGGTACTAAAGTCAATGGTTGTATTGGAGTGTGTAAATTCTGTAATGGATCTCTGGCTTCTATTACCCTGCAGTACATTATACAGCTGACAGTAAGGTATCATCAGCTACTCTAGAGCCCATTTCAAAGCGCTGCTTCTAGATTTGTAAGGTTCCTCTTCAGTGAAAAAGTCTGCTAGTTTAGCAGCAGCATGGACCTTCTCATGTAACTGCTGCAATGTTAACTGTTTTTCTTCAGGCTCTTCATCTTCTGTTATCTGGCTCCCTTGTATCTGTGCACTGAGCTCTGCCAACATTTCCTCTGGACTCCTGTCTTCATCATCATCATATAAGAGCTCATTCACACCATCTTCCTTCATATCTTCATTCCATCACCTGGTAATCTCCTTGCTAGCTGAACAATTTCCTCCACCTGACTCTCAAGCAAGGGAGAACCAGTGAAAGAATTAACTAAAGTAGACCATAAACTTTCCCCAGCCTGCATTTGATGTTGATTAGGCACTTCATTCCACGCACTTCTAGCGTAGCTGATGGCATCTGCAATGTTAAATTTATTCCAGAAGCTTGGTACTGCCAGGTTGGAGTCAAGAGTCCATACCAGATATTTTTCCCCTCCCACAAACTGAACCATGTTAAGTTAATTTTACAAAGTATTGTATAAAATTATGCCGCAATTTTTCAGTAGTGTAATAACCAAAACGTGCCAAACAAATTTGTGAAATGTAAGGGTCTACTGTACTTTAATTGTTAATTTACTCTTTTCAGTTGAATGTATCCCTGAAGATCATGCTCAGTTACTCTTTGGATGATGACCCAGTCACAGAGATGGGAGAAGTAGCAAGTCTTCCCCTATAGATGTTAATTAACACACTAGACTTTAATCTCCCACATCCTCTGGGCACTGAGAGAAACCAGGATCCCTCAACTGTGTAGTGTGATCAACAAAATGTGGTAAACTGTAGTCACGGTACAGTGAATACTATCAGTGTTTCTGGTCAGATGCTGGGCTGTGATTAGTGGACAATTGAGCATCCACCACTCAGTGTGCTAAATGACCCACACCAGTGTTGTGGCTCCTGAAATAAAATGACAGTAATAAAAAGTTAACGTAGTGACATTGAGGTAATCATTGTTACCTGTGAGGGCATAGAGATTCTTATCTGATAAAAGTGTTACGGCATTAGCATTATCACGAGCACATTTATCAGAAGAAAACATTATGATAAATCAAACTGATGAGTGCTTTACAGTCTGCCAGTGTTATGGGAGCTAGTGTGCAATGGTGGCTAGTGATAATTTATTGTTATTACCTTAAAATAATTTTGTTAGGTTTCCAGTTTCTTACTTTTCAAAGATTATACATTTATAGAGATTATTAAGTAATACATTAATACTGGAATAACATAACAGTTATTTAGGATTTTGCTATACTGAAAAATATTCCTATTTTAAATAATCTAGAGAGGAAACAGTATATTGTTAAAATAAATTTTGGGCATTATTGTGATTTTGATCCAATGAAAATGATGTACCATTTTGTTTGTGTTGATGGCTCCATTCAAGGCAGGATAAATATCAAGCTGGAAAAATTCTTAAATTGTTTCCTGCCAGCATAGAGCCAATATAGTATTTAAACTGTTGGGAATGCTTCAGAATATTTGGAATGTGCTCTTGAAGTGAAGATGAGAGAGAGAGAGATCTAATACATATAAAAGAAGGTACTTGAGGGGCAAGTTCCAAATCAACACACTACAACACTACTACTACAATGTTCTGGAGTGAGAGAGATGGGAAAATGTGTAAATGAGACTCAGTGAGATGCAGGGAACCATGAGCATGAGAGTAACAAATATTGCTAGAACAAGTGAAGTTTTCAAGAGGATACTGAATCCGTACCTTTGATAAGTGTCAGATAATCTGACTGTGATGGCTATGTGGACCAGTGATTGCAAAACAACATCGTGGTTGAATGGAATCAACAAAAAAGTC
>NW_026475749.1:0-10835 GCF_026875155.1 Cherax quadricarinatus
GGGTAGGTAGTGGTGTGGTTTTACGGGTCTTGACTCAGCTGCAGGGTAGGTATGGGTGGTCTTATGGGTCTTGACCCAGCGGAGGGAAAGTGGGGTGGGGTCTTGCGGGGTCTTGACACAGCTGCAGGGTGGGTATGGTGTGGTTTTACGGGTCTTGACACAGCTGCAGGGTAGGTAGTGGTGTGGTTTTACTGGATCTTGACACAGCTGCAGGGGGGTATGGGTGGCCCTTACTGGGCTGACACAGCTGCGGGGTGGGTAGTGGTGTGGTCTTACTGGATCTTGACCACCCGGGGGTAGGGGGGTGTGGTCTTGCTGGGTTTTGAACGCTGCAGGGAGTATCTCAGTATTAGTAACCATTCCCATAACCAGTGTCCCAAATAGATACCCCCCAACCCCACCGCCCTCTCCGAGTCCTGTCTGTTTCTTGTGCTGACCACAGCATTTTAAAAGACCCCCCCACATATGGGACTGTGGGCGGCCAGTCATTTACAGATGAGTTTTTGGGGCGCTCCCACATATCGTAATTAACGTATACCAGCCTACGTGAGTATTATTTTTACCCTATCCACGTACCAACTCCCACATGATAAATGGTGGCACCGGTGTGGAGCGTGGATTTAAGTTTTTACGGGTAATTCAAGACATTAGAAGACTGTTTGTGAGTAGCCAGCGGGTCAAAGGTGAACCGTCTCACCCACTCCAGCTACTCGCTCCCCTCACTCACCACCTCCAGCCTGCAAGCCTGTTGCAGCCGTTTCAAGCTTCCTGGCTTAGTTCGTGTGCTAATTGCTTCAATCTCCGAGGGGTTGACCCGGATTTTGCAATTAAGCCAGTCAGTAAGCCAGACTGTGGAAGTGAACGCCAGTCAGCCTATCATCCAGCCTGTCTCCTGTCATCCACCTGCTCCTCCGTGCTGTGTGCATCGTTTCACGTCTTCCAGTCAGCCATTCTCGTGGGGTAAGCCAGTCAGCCAACCCGTCTTCTAACCCAGCTGAGAGAGAGAACTAAGCCACACAAGTTCAGAGCCTCTGAAGTATCGTCTCATGTATCGCTTTGTGCTCCCAGATGGATGCTAAGAGTGAATTTCACCATCCCTGTGGTATAGTGGCTTATCAAGCCACCTTCGTGGGTAGAGTGGAGTGCGCGCAGGAGCGCCAGCGAGAGTCACCTCACCCACCGCTATACACTCTCCCTCCACCAACCCACCACCAACCACCCACCACCAGCCACCCACCTCATCTACCTGTGGTTGTTTGCACCCTTGTACCGGGTCCTAATACTGTTTTGGCTCACATAATTGGTCAAGAGATGTAGCTGAGCGCCAACGATAAAGCCAATTATGCGAGTTCACCGAGAAAGCGCATTTCTTCACGACGACAGTGTGAGTGTCGGCGTCATCACCGCGCAGGACAACCTTCCTCGTCACCAGTCATCCTGTCTACTACTCCAGCCTTCAGCGATAATTTTCTGTTTAGAGACATTTTTCTTGCATTTAAAGACATTTGCGTGTGTGAGACATTTATAGTGAATTTCTTGTGTACTCTAAACCTTGTGTTTTCAGTGTAGACTCAATGTTTCTTTGACTCGTTATTTTACAATATTTTTCAGTGTTATCGCTCCTCTCATATTTTTTTATCTGTTTTTTTTTATGCTCCTCTCTGTCTGTAGTAAGTATTATTGTGTAGTGTACCAGTCAGTCACTCTGTGTGAAGTGATTCATTTTTTTATTGTGTATTCTTTCAGCGTTGTATTCTCCAGTAATTGTCATTGTATTTCATGCAGTGATATTCACCCCAGTATACCAAATTATCCATTTATTTCTATGTGTGTCTTTTTTCGTATGCCAGCAGTGTCTCATTCCTCTGATTTTTTCCCAGACTGTGTACCATTATTTTTGCCAGCAAATTTTTGTCGTATCAGTCACAGCAAGATTTTGTTGTAAGAATATACTAAAATAATGAATACGTGATTAAGTGTTGTGTGCCCTGCCACTGTAAGTGTTACACTACCCGTTTTGTTCCTTTGTTTTATTTTTATTCATATTTTTATATTTCTTTGAACAAATTCACTCTTGATGCAATTTCAATTACTTTTAACGTAAAGTGTTTTCTTTACTCTGTTTGAGTAAATTGTTTTGTCTAATTTAAAATTAAGAGTTAAAGTGCTCAATCAGTTTTTTTCTTCATATTTTTATTTTATCATTTAACCTGAGTTTTCCCAGTGACACTTTATTATTGCAGTGATTATTTCTAAAACCTTTTATTTTTTTTTCACTTGTTCTGCAGTAAATTATTTTTTTTGCTTTTGGGTTTCTGCAGTGAATTATTTTTTTGGGCCCCTGTTCTGCAGTAAATTTAAATTTTTTTTATTGAAAAATTTTCTGAAATTATTATTCCAGTTCTTTATTGCATCTTGTTTTTAATTTTTTAATTTTCCTTTTGCATCTTGGCATTATATTTAAATTTTTTTTAGGGCATTTTAGAAAATTTTTTAAAATTTCCCCAGTTAAAAAATTTTAAAAATTTTTTAATTTTATATTTTTTTACATTCTTTTCAAATTTTATTAATTAATTCCTTTTATTACAAAGTAAAGACACTCATTTTGCTTTTAAATTCAGTCCCCCGTAATATTTTTACTTGAAAATTTTTTAATGCTTTTTTTTTTTTTCCCTTTCCCCAATAGTCCTTTACTTTGAGTTGCCCTTCCTCTTTTCAGTGATCTTAGACATTTTTTATTACTTCTTCAAAATTTAAGTTGCATCTTTTTTAAATTTAAAATCTAGCTTTTTGTTCATTTTTATTGTTCATTTTTTTTTTGCCTTTTATTTTTTTCCGGCAACTTTGCCTTTAAATTTTCCTCACATACCGTCAATGATCCTTTATAAATTTTCGACACTCAACCTTTTCAGGCTACTGTTCCCCCTGTCATCATCCTCAAAATTTCCCTTTAAACCGACGGCCCAACCGACCCAGAAAACCGAAAATACTATATTTAACTCGTTTTCCCCTTGATGCTTTTAACCCTTTTAAAGGGGCCATGTCCCATAGCCCTTGAAGCATTTTTTTTCCCCCCCCATTCTTTTTCTCGTCCCGGGGTTCTCTATTTAAAGGGTTTCCTCCTTCAGGGGAAAATTTCCTTTTCAACTTGCTAAAAAAGTTTTTTCATCGATCCCCTGTTTCGTTCACGTTTTTATCCCTTGAAAATCCCGGGGACTTCAGGAATCTTACTAATGGTCAAAAATTTATGGGAAATGTTTCGTTTTTTTCCTTGTCCCATACAAACATTTAAATCCTTTTGTCTTTCCCTTAGGGAACTAGGGGAATGCTAAAACCCCATGATAATGAACCCTTTTGAGTCCCCTTTGCTTTTTAGTTTTAAGACAAATTTTTTCATCTTTTTATAAATGCGTCCAGCCCTCACTTTTCTCCCTGAAGGGGTTAAACCATTAAACAGAACCTTTTTCTAAAATAGAAAGCTTTTGGGGGAAAAATTAAAAACAATGCCCCCTCTTCCGTGTGGCAAAGGGGCCTGATCCCCCCAAACTGTGACGAGGGAAAACCACTTACACCCCTTAAAACATTAGGGGGTTCCTTGTGCCCCCAGGGAAATTTCCCAGGGTTTTAAAAAAAGTAATTTCACACCTATGCCTCATTTCCTGCCCCACCTCTTGTTTTGCGCCACAAGACAAATCGTGGCGTCCCCCCATCTCAAGATCCCCAAAGAACCATTTAACAAGTCTTTATAAACCTCGTAGTATTCATAGTACTTTCAGAAAACCAGTTCGGCGGATTTTGTTACAACTGGGGTTTTCCGTGGCCAAAATTGAAATTTAAAATTGTCCTGATAGTTCCCAAAGGAACTCGTACGATAAAGAGTACCCAGATTTTCCCTACTGTATTTTATCATAAAATTTACATGGACATGCCCACACCCTGAGTGCAATGCTCTCTATAACCTTCATACTCTAGGTCTTTCCGGGCCGCCCCAACCGCAAAAACCCGTACGGGAAAAACAGATTTCGTTTTTTCCAAAATAACCAAACCAGGCTTATTTTTCCCAAATTCCCTAAAACCCTAACCAGAACCGGCTCTTTCTTTCCAATTGGGGGGAAAATTTTCGGCGCCCCCAGTAAAACCCGTCCCCATGGTGACAGGGGAGAAAATGAGTACACCATCCCCGTTCAAAATTTCCCTTTGGGAAGCCTTAAGCAGCCCCGAGAAGACAACCTGCTGATGATGTTGCTTCACATTCTCTGACATAGATGATTTTGGGGATGAAGTGGGAAAAAAATCTTTTCGGGATGACAATCCACGTTTTGTTTCACAAAATTTTCCCAAAGCAACCATGGCCCTAAAATTTCAAGAAATTGTTCATAAGCCCCCCTTTTTCATTTGTTCATGGACCTGGGGGCAAGTAAAATTTTTTTAAAGGTTTCCTATGGTTTTTTTTAAAGGAAAAAAAAAAGCAATTTAGGGACATGTCCCCTTCCGTAAAACCGACTCATGTTTTCCCCCTTTAGTGGAGTAGCTGTTCTCACCGGGCGTGCCCGGGGCCCGGTTTTTCCCCCCCCAAATTTTTTCCAAATCCAAGGAAGAAAACCTTCACGTTTCCCTTTTCCCTTGTTGCCCGACCAAATTTAATTTCCCTGGTGCCCTTTCTGCGGGGCTTTGTTTCCATCAAGGACTTCCCCCCATTGTGCTCGCCCCCTTATCGAGGGCAGGGGCCCAAATTGACGCCCTTGATCGTTCCCCTTCTGGGGTTCCCAAAACTTGGATCCGAGATCTCCAAAACTGCCGCAGAGTATGACACTCGAATTAAGCCCTTTAACGGGCCAGGCTTTTTCCCCGAAAGCGTCCCCAAGGGGCGGTCAGCCCCTGTGATCCGGTCATTTTCCGTCTGTGTTCCGAAACTTCAGATTTTGAAAGATAGGGGTCCATTACCTCAAGTTTCCGAGGACGCTCTGACTACCTTGAGGGGCTGAGCCACCCCTGCAATGTCGGGGCTATTCAAGTAGTAGCCCCTCCACAGGGGACCCCCCTTGTCGGAAAACAATTACTTGCAACTAAAAATGCCACCTTTGTTAAATTCCCACATCCGTCTGCAGAAAGACTTTTCTGTCGCAGCTAGTGCCCTCACTAGAGTTCTTTTATTTTTTCCTAGTGTTCCAGATGGGTTTAACGTCCTATTTTGACAGTTTTTCCTTGCAAAGAAAAAAGGCCAAATTTTTTTTGGAACCACCCTTTTCATTTTTTGTAAGAGATAGAAAGGGAATCCATTTCTTCCTAGCCAACATTTTCCCGGGTCACAGTGTTGGGCCTAAAGACAAATCCCAAATCTTGTTGCCCTTTGTTAACTACCCTTTAAACCCTGTTCAGGAAGGGGAAATAAAGTTGTCCCCCTGCCCAGTGGGTCGGTGCTATTTCCCCGGGGGAAACCCCAAAATCCCTTCCCCTGGATCAATCTGTTAAAACCATTTGAGGAGAAAGACTTAGCTCCCACTGACTTTCCCCGGGTGAAGTCAACGTTTGTTGACTCCGGGTTTAACAAAAGTCGTAAAGCCATTGGCCCCTTAAACCCGGGGGGGGAAAAAATGGGTATAACGAAATTATTGTCCCCTCGTATTCCCCCTTAATCCCGGGACTAAAAACTAACTACATACCTGCTAAAAGAATGCCTCATTCACAAGTTGCCCGTCGCAGAAGAATTGATCAACAAAAGCAATTTACCTTGGAATGGGAAACCCCTTTACCTATAAAAAAAGAAGGATGGTACTTGGCCCCAGTGTTTTACTTTTGGAAGGGTTTTAAAAGCGAAAACCCTTCCAGAAACGCATTCCACCCCCCGTACTGGTGAAACTTTTTCGTAACATCGGAATTTAAAAAAGTCTTTTTAAAACCCCGGATTTGTTTTTCAAAAGGGGGTTTGGGGAAATTTCCCCCTTCCCCGAGGAAAAACCCAAAAGCCTAACTGCATTTTCCACTCCTACCCGGTCATTATCACTTCTTCCCCTTATTGGGGTTTTTTTTTACATCTTCCCCCACACGTTCTCAAGGCTCAAAGACAAAAAACTTTTGAGGTCTCATAGGAAAGCACTTATGGTGTTCTTAATGACGTAAAACGTCCCGTCTAAAGACTTGGGGTAAAACACTTGAAAAAACTTGATGTTTGTACTTTGGTAAGCTTGAAGAAGCCAATTTAAAAATCAAAACGTCTAAATGTCAAAATTTTTTAGATCAAAATTAAGTTTTTTTGGTCACGGAGTTCCCCTCCAAGGGGGGGTTTCGACGGGCCAAAGTAAATACTGCAGTACTAAATTTTCCAACACCCAAAACGCTGATGCCGTAAGACCCCTTTGGGGGGCTTAGCAGGTTTTTTTTAGATCTTTCATTGCCAATTTTTTTTTTCCATTTGGGTTTCTCCTCTAACTGAGTTGCTTTAAGAAAGATGCTCCTTTTGGGTTTTGGGCCTTTCCCTCAAAAAAAGAGCATTCCCCCAAACCCCAAAAGAAAACTAACAACCTCCAATTTTTTAAATTTCCAGATTTTTCCCAAGGCCCCTTTTTATCTGACAACTGATGCTAGTTTTAATTGGCATAGGGGCCGTACTACCCGAAGACCGATGGCAATTTCAAACAGTTGCATTTTCTTTGCCCAGTCCTTTCGAAGGGTGAAAAGTAATTTTACAGTAACTGAGGGAAAAAAAAGCTTTAGCCAAAGTAATGGTCTTTAAAAGGGACTTCCGAGACATTTTTTTATCAGTACTCTTTCCCCTGTCTTGACAGACCAAGCTCCCCCTGATACCTTAAATTTCCCAAACAAACAACCTCCCGGGAAAGGGTTTGCCAGAAGGGCCTTTCTATCCAAAAGTTTTTTCCCCACTTTGAGCAATTTTCCCGGCAAGTCCCAAAAGGGAGTCGCAGATGCCTTAAAAACGACATTTTAGTAAAGTAAAAAGCAGACCCTCCATTTAAATGCTGAAGAAATAAAGAATGCCCAAAAGAACGATCTCATGTGGTCTGGGGTTTTATTCGATTTCCCGGGTCCAGGGAAAATCTTAAATTCCCGACTGTAAAACCACCAGCACCCATCAGTGCTTTGTCCTGAACCAAGAAATTTCTGTATCGAACAGCCAGTTGGGTTTCTCTAGCAGAAAGTATACCCTTTTTGGGAATTTTCCCCAGTCACTATGAATGTAGCCTTCCCGCTAGTTCACGATGTACCAGGGGGTTGCACACTCTGGTATGGGTCGTTTTAGTAAAAAAAAGTCAGAATTTAAATACTTTTGGCCTCGTATGGGGAACGAAATTTCCCGAGTAGTTTAAGAAAAGTATGATAATGGTTTGAAAAACCGCGACAAATTGAAAAACGAGACACTTATGCAGCATAAAGGGGAAACTTTAAATTTTGGGAAAAGTTTTCCCCCACAAAAGTGGCTTCATCAGTCCAAAACAAAGAGGAAGGCTAAGGGGAAAGGGGGATAAGAGGGAATCAGTCCCTCAGCCTTGGGGTGAATTGGGTTTAGTCCAGCTGAGGGAAATGATTTCCTCATACCCTCCCTCCTTACTCCTTTCCCTTTGTATTGGACTGATGAAGCCCCTGTGTGGGGAAACGTTTTTCCTGAATAAAGATTTCCCCTATCTGATAAGTGGGGGCCCGTCTTCAAGAAAAGTAGGTTTTTGCTTGGGAACATAAAGGTAATGCAAAAGGTCCTAATCCAATCCAAGGTATTTCCAACAAATCGAACCTTTGGGGAAAAAGTTGCGCAATTTGTTTTAAATAATTTTTCCCAAAGTTTTTCCCTCCAGGGCAACAAACAACTGTGTGTTATGGTAGAAACCCTTTTACCAGATATTGTGAGTTAGTTCCATTCAGATAAGGGCGCCGAGAAAAGTAGCTAAAGCGGTTTTTAAAAAATTAGACACATGGGAAACTCTTGGGTAACCCTTTTTTGAGGGAAAAGTTTCGCCACACAGTGGCTTCATCAGTCCAACAAAAGGAAAAATCTTTAAGAACAGGAGGAGAAAAAGGGGGTTTAAACATTTTCCCCCAACCTTGATCATTTTGGTTTAGTCCAAACAATCGAATAGAATACGGCCCCTTTTGGTGAGAAAGGGGCTAAAAACCGTTTGGCAGGAGAGGTGCAAATCCCTAGGTCGTGTAACATTTTTTCAATGTTTGGAGATGACCACAAACGACTCAAGGTTGAGGGGCTGATTACCTCATTCTCCTCCCGTTCTTTTAAGATTTCCCTTTTTTATGGACTGGGGGAAGCCCCTGTGTGGGGAAACGTTTCCTCAATAACGATACCCAAGAGTTGCACATGTGTCTAATTTATCAACATGTCGGTTCTCTGAACCATTCATCTACAAACCTGTCAGACACTGCAACTTCTTGGATCTTAATACTTGGGAATTCTTCGCTTGCCTAATTCTTGGGCACGACCTACTTCAACATTGAACAAATGTTACACGACCTATGACTTCTGCACCTCTCCTGCCAACGGTTTATAAGCTCCTTCTCAGCACGTATGCCGTATTCTATTCAAGATGATGGACTGACCACATCGACTCAAGTTAAGGGACTGATTACCTCATTCTCCTCCTGTTCTTCAAGATTCTCCTTTGTATGGACTGATGAAGCCACTGTGTGGCGAAACGTTTCCTCAATAAAGATACCCAAGAGTTGCACATGTGTCTATATTATCAACATGTCGGTTCTCTGAACCATTCAATCTACAAACCTGTCAGACACTGCAACTTCTTGGATCTTAATACTTGGGAATTCTTCGCTTGCCTAATTCTTGGGCACGACCTACTTCAACATTGAACAAATGTTACACGACCTATGACTTCTGCACCTCTCCTGCCAACGGTTTATAAGCTCCTTCTCAGCACGTATGCCGTATTCTATTCAAGATTGATGGACTGACCACATTGACTCAAGGTTGAGGGACTGATTACCTCATTCTCCTCCTGTTCTTCAAGATTCTCCTTTGTATGGACTGATGAAGCCACTGTGTGGCGAAACGTTTCCTCAATAAAGATACCCAAGAGTTGCACATGTGTCTAATTTATCAACATGTCGGTTCTCTGAACCATTCATCTACAAAGCTAAAGCGTTTAAAGAACGCATTATCTGCAGGCATACCACCCCTAAGTCTCTAGTAACAGATAATGGAGGTGAATTCTGTAATGAGATTCTTGAAAATTTGTGTACCTTGTACAAGATCTCTAAATCCACCATTGTTCCTCATCATCCTGCCACCAATGGGTTAGCGGAACGAACCAATAAGAAAGTACTTGATGTCTTGAGAGCCACTATCAATCCCAACAGTGAAACTTGGGATGAAGTTATACCTGATGCGCAGTGTGCTATAAATTCTGCTTACAATGTTTCTATAGGTGACACTCCACATTATGCATTGTACGGTGTAGATAAACGTTTGCCTTATGAGTTGTTATATTCTAATCCGAAACCAAATTACAACCCTGATGATTTCATAGCAACTCGTACCAGCTTAGCTCAAAGTGTTTTCAGAAGAATCCGTGAAACACTTCATAAATCAACAGCAGAATTTACAAGAGTCGCAAACACTCGAGCAAAGCCATCCAAAATCAAAGTAGGTTCGAGAGTTATGCTGTTTAACTTTAACAAAACGTCTGCAATGCCAAAGCTTGATCAAAAGTTTGTTGGTCCTTATCGAGTAGTTGAACATATCACTGGTAATAAGTATAAGGTTAGAGAGATTAGTACTGGTCAGTATAAAGAATCGCATTTAGATCATATGAAGTTAGTATGTGATGATAATGATGTTCCAACCCAGACTAATGTGACAGACTCTGACAATCCTCCTGATCCTGTACTCTCTTCCTCTGATACTCAGTCAGACAATCAACCTGAATGTCGTTATTCCCTACGTACACGACAGGTATTGAGAAATCCTCAAGTATCATTTGTTACTTCCAATTCAGATTTGCCTCAAATACAGCATGAGTTAGCCAGTGCTACAGAGTTTGATCCTCCCAGAGATGACACCCATTCTGCATATGTCAATCTTACCCTAGCAGAGTTGGGGTTAAATGTAAGTAACCTGTATAGATGAATAATTACAGTATCAACTTATCAGTATTCAAGAATTTTTTTTTTTGTGTTCATGTTCTCTCCACATTCTGAGAGTTAACAGTCTAGATTTGAGTGCACCGAATATGCCTTTCTGTTAAACACTCTTTCTTTGTATATATTCCTTCCTCAGAATCCGTAGATCACATGAATACAGATCGATCGATCAAATTTTTTTTATCACTTTAATCTCAACGTATTTATTCGATTTCATGTTGATCATTCGATGTTCATTTTTGAGTTCATTGATGGTCTGCTATATTATACCTGTATTGCATTACAGTTTCAGTTACGTAAGCTTCCATTCCAATGTTACTTATGTATGTTATAATGTTCAATTGTTGTGTACTTTGACATTGTATAGAATCACCCAAGCCGTATACCTGCCATCTCTAGTTTGTATTAGTTGTATGTCGGGACGACATACTTAGCGTCGCGACTCTCAGTAGTATTAACCAGTTACCAGTAACCATGTACCAGTAGATGCCTCACTACCAACCGCTCTGCCTGAGTCACTGTCTTTATTCATTGTGCTGACCACAGAAGTATTCAAAGACCCCTCACATATGGTACTGTGGCGGCCAGTCAGTTTACGAGAGTGACCAAGAGAGATAGTACGGCTGTTTGGCGCTCCCCACATATCGTAATTATAACTACCCCCTACTGAGTATTCTTTCCCTATCACGTACCGAATCCACAGAATACTTGCCCCC
>NW_026475750.1:0-10873 GCF_026875155.1 Cherax quadricarinatus
GGAGAAAACAGCCCAATGCAGCTCTAACTACACCCAACCCCAACATTACACCTACCGTCAGATTACGATAACCCAATGGAAACTATTTGCCCACAACCTCCCATATAGTAGCCTATTTCTGCATACTGTATGATACACACTCGCCTCAAGCGCCCGAACCCTACATTCACCCCCCACCTCCCGCATGCACCAAGACACATACAAAAAATCTGCCACTACATACATCACTGCCCTCCGAATGTCCTTGGAAACCCCTCACACATCAAAATGCAAAGCCCTCAAAGTCGAAATGTTTCTCCCCCCTCCCGCCAGTATACCCAGAACTCTCGCTAACCATGTCCTTACAAAATCCAAGTTCTCACAAAAATATATAACATGAAAAGCCGTCTCCTCTTCCGCACAATGCAAACAAGTGCCAGCACCTACATAACCCATTCTATATAGCGCTGACCTTGTGGCTAGAATTCCCATAAAGAATCTATAAACCACTTCACGAACCCTTGGCTTTAATCTGATCTTCCGAAAGTATTCCCAAATGCAATACCAATCATACATCGATTATGTAGCTACTCCCTGTATCACTGTACCCTGCCAACATGTCCTCCCAAGCCTACTTACCCTCACTTTTTTTGCTTCCTTTACTGCCAACAAATTTCTCACCATATCTTCACACTCCAGTAGTGCCTTCCCCTTCCACCATTTTTGCACATCCTCCATGACCTCTCCCACCCTTCTACCCCTCTCGCCTCCCACCCTCAAATACCGTTGTTTCACATACACTGCCTTCACTCGTGTGTCCAAAGGTATAAGACCCATCCCACCCTGCCGTACACCCATCATCACCACCTCCTTCCGTAGCCATGGCTTCCCATAACCCACACATACCTCAAAACTACCCTCTCCAGTTCCTGAATATCGCACGACCTACAGGGGATATATTTCTGCCACGCCCCACACTTTACTGTACACAAGTGTATTTACTACCACCACCCTCTGCTGCAATGTTACATCCCCAGCTCTCCACCCGCGCATCCTACCCATCGCTCTACTCACAACTTCCTTTGAATTTATCTCTGCGCTTCCCTATGCGTCCGCCATATACACAACCCCACATATCTTAATTCTATCCACTATGTTCCACCCATACTGTTCCCCCAACCCTCCCCCACCCACATGCCTACTTCTAATAACTTTGACTTTGCTCCATTAACCCTCATCCCTGTCGCACCGCCAAAAATCTCTATTATACGTCCCACATTCCCCAATCCTATTTCCCCTCCCACCAAAACTGTGGTGTCATCCACATACCCCACAATACCACATCTCCCATATCCCACTTCTCCCTGTTCCCACACTCCTTCCTCTATAAGCCTATAAAAAGGGTCCTGCATGCATGTAAAAAGGATTTGAGACAAGGGGCAACCCTGTCGCAAACCCATCCCTATCTGCACCGGCAACCCTAACTTCCCATTAACCTGTACCATGACCATTGCAGGTGTATACAAAGTAGTCGCCCAGCACACAATCTCATCCCCAAAACCCTGTTTTTGTAAAATACTCCACAACATATGTCCATCTACACTGTCATAAGCCTGCTTCCAATCAATCCCCAAGATCCCCCCCACCTTGTCTACCCTCCACAAAATCCTTTATTCTTCCATGCCCCTCACGCATACATCGACCTGGAATCCCACACTGACCTCTATGTAGGACTCGGTCAAGCACCTTTTTCATACGGTTACCTAAAGTCTTCGCAAAAACTTTATAATCTGCACACATGAGGGAGATCGCCCTAAAACCACCCAAGATCTCCCCCCCCCTCCCTTATAGACCAAAACTACTACCCCCGTGCTCTGCGATTCCCCCAACACTCCCCATTCCTTCATACAGTTAAACAACAGGACCAGACATTCCTTCATACAATCCCAATGTGTAATATAGAAATCATTAGGAATTCCATCAATGCCCGGTGCTTTTCCCCTACTCAAGCCCATTACCGCCTCCTCCACCTCCTCCTCACTGATCCTACCCTCCATTACCGCTCTCTCCTCCTTCCCTAAAAAACCTCGAATTCCTTCTCCCAGAATCTCTCCCTCCCTCTCCTCCTCTCCTCCCCCCTGCTTAAATTTCTCCCTAAACCAATGATCAGCATAATTGCTCATTCCATCGGTGGCACTAAGTACCTGGCCCACCCTATATCCCCCCACCCCTTTACACACCTTTAAAAACATAATCGTGGTCATTTGTTGCCTATTCCTAAATCTCCTCAAAACACATCCTCACGGTTTGTCACCCCATAGAACCTCCTCTAAACCTTCCCTCACACGTATCGCATCAAAACGAGAATTTTGTATATCCCTCAATCTTCCCCTTAAAACCTCTATTTCTCTATGTCTAGGCTCCCTCCCCCTTCATAACAATCATTTAGCTGCCCCTCTAAATATTTCTGTAAACCATACCTCCACCTCTCCTCCTCCCGTCCTCTATGCTGGTAATACTCCCTAATCTGCAATTTAGCGTGCTTCTCCCACCATTCCAAGACATCCTCCTCTTCGTTGCGAGCCTCCCATAGTTGCTTCCACCATTCCCTAAAAAACAACCCCTCCCCCTCCCCCTGAAGTAGCCTCACATTCAATTTCCAATAACCCACATACCTACGAACCATCCGTTCCCATGCCATCTCTGCCAAAACGACAGGATGGTCCGAAAAACCTAAATCTATCGTCATTACACGTTCTACTGTTATATATCGAGTTATATATATACGATCCAACCTGGCAGCATAACCCCTCCGCATAAACGTGTGCTCTACTTTCCACCCATCGCCCCTGACTATGTCATAAACCCCTGCATCCCTCAACAAATCCCTCAATACCCCAAGCACACACCCTGCCCCTCTCGGCTCCACATCCTTATTCCTGATTACACAATTCCAATCCCCACCTATTATAGAGACCATTGGTAAACCCCGCATGTAGAAAAGCAAAACCTCCCTTACAAAATTCATCTTTACCCATATGTTACTATCTGCCGGCATATATATCCCCAGAAAACATACTCTAATCTCACCCCATATCCCCTCCACCCTCACCACCCTCCCCTCCCCTCCCTCTTCCCACTTGAGCACGTGGAATGGGCTGGACTCCCTCACTGCCACTGCCACCCCACTCTTTAATTTCCCTGAACTACCAACATACATCCTAAAACCGTTCAGCCTCAACTCTCTGCCATACTTAAAATTGTGTTCTTGAATAAAACACACATCAATGTTAAAACACCGCTAAACATCCTCCAACCATACTCGTTTACCGTCAGCTCTAAGGCCATTCACGTTTATCGTTAGACACTTAAAGATTCAGAAAGGGTGGCTTTCCTCTATGTCTCTGTGTCCTGTCTGTTCCACTTTTTGCTGCTTCTGTCTTTTCCCATGCACTCTTTCCCGCCTGGACCCCCTCCCCCCCCCTGTGCACTACCCTGCCCCTTCTTAATCACTTCCGCCCACGTCTTCTTCCCTGAACGCTGAGCTGGTGTTATAACCTCCTCATCCGATGACCATCCAGCCCTGTTTCTCGATGTGCCCTCAATTTCCATATCAGTTTTTCCATTCCCCTTGTGCACCTCAGCTTCCACCTGTAGCAACTGCAACATGCCAGGCTCTGACCCCAGAGGCCTTGGAATCTGCTCAATCAAGTCCTTCTCAACCATCAGAATTCTCCTGTCTGTAGATGGGTTCTCCTCCGCAGGCACGTCCAGGAAAGTCTTAATCATCTCCTGTAGGGGCATAGATAACTCCTGTGGATCACCGGTCTCTCCCACGCCCTCCACTTCGTCTGCCCAATTACCTTTGCCTACTGCACTCAAAGTCTTCGGCAGAGGTTCCGCCTGAGACTCTGTGACTACTTGCCGTTCCCAAGGCCGCGGCGCTGCTGCTTTACCACATCCAGCCGCCATGTGGTCAAAAGTGCCGCACAGGCGACACGTCTTGCGTTGTCCCATGTAAGTCACTTACAGCAGTGTCCTAAAATCCTCCAGGACAACATACGATGGAATAGTTCTTCTTAAAGACATCTTGACGGTGTAAGATCCAGCCGACAACCCTTCATAGATTCCCTCCGTCCATCGAACTAAAGTTATAGCATGCACCTCACCATATCTTTGAAATGTCTCTCTGATATCCACATCGTCTGCCTCGAAAGAAACGTTGTGGATCCTCACCCAGGTGTAGTATTTTGAGGCATCCTGCAGGCGTACCTCCAGACCAGATGATACGGTGATATTCTTCTCCGGGTACTGAGTCACCGTCCTTTCATATGCCTCCACTGTGCAGAACTTTATGAAGATTCATGATGAACCATTAAGTGCTATTCCGTGTAATTCTTCAACTTCAATGCCAAACGTGTCCCGTATAATCGTTGGTAATAAAACAGAGGCATTCATAGGGTAAATTGTCCCTTTAACAAGGTCAACACACACGATGTTGCTCCTCCTGCGGTAGCTGGCAGCCATATTGGTGAAAACAGGAAGTTGCGCACCAGAGAAAGCAGGAGCTGTTTGCGCAGTGTGTCCACTCAGCCCGAAAGCGAAGAGGACAATGTTACTATAAGAATACAGCACACACTGGCAAACCCCCCCCCCTATTCCAACAGCTGTATCTGCGTCACCATCATAACCAAGACTATAAAATAACATTAATTAACATGGTTTAAAATAGAAACATTCTGAAACACGCTTCATACATAACCACCTTCCTACATAACCGTGGAAATACAAATGCATAAACACTTGTATTACATACGTACAAAAACCACAATGAATACAGCGATATACATAGACACAACATACCTCTCCAAAAGCGTAATTAAACCCCTACATAACAAAACAGCATAATAAAATAGTCTACGTAAACATACCATCACTTCATAGGAGTACTAAGTATTAATAATAATATATAAAAATTAAAATCAAATAAAATCCAAAAAAAAAAACCACATAAATCAACATCTTAATATAGAAGCTTTCTTATACATGCTTCATACATAGCCACACCCCTGCAAGACACAGGAAGTATATTTGTTAAAAATTATACATTAGCATAATAAGAACCTTCACAGTCATCATGCACACAAGAGGCTCACAGTCACATAAAGTAATTGTCCTCATCGCCTCCGAGCTGTGTGGACGAGCTGCACAGACGCTCCTGTTTGAGTTTGTTTTTGTGCAGTTTACCTGATTGAGCTGCCCCTAGCGTTGGTTGGTGGAAACTTTATTTTCTCCAACATGGCGCTGAATAGCAGAAGAAGAATCAATACTGTCTGCATTGAGATGATCAGTGGGGCTGTCACGGGATCCAACATGGATTTATTGTTACCAGCGATCATTCGCGATACCTATGGTATAGCAAATGAGGAGATAAGTGGTGTCGCACTCAATGGAACGACAAGAATCTTCGTTAAAATGACGTCTGCACGAGTCTAGGAGGCGGTGGTCGACAAGTATCAGGAGACCATCATACCGGTTAATACAGCTGTGTCGGTGCGACTCCATGATGTATCTCGACACTACACTTGGGTGAAAATCAGGAATTTTGTCTTTTGAGGCGACTGATTTTGATTTTTAGCATGAATTGCGTACTTATGGGACGGTTCACGTAGCCACAGCAGGGAGATGGGCAACTGGACCGTATGCAGGTGCGCTGGAAGGTACATATACTTTTTAAAATGACTCTTCGACACCCTATTCCTTCATATGTTGTGTTGAAGGAAATTACGGACCAAGTCTGTGTAACGTATGCGGGGCAACAACGTACATGTCGGCTAAGTGGGTCATATACCACATCGCGGCGCAGTTTTGGGGAAAACGAGATGGGTACCCGGCACAACAGCAACAGTAACGGCAACAGCAGACAGTGGGCGAGGTAGGCAAATGAGCGGGGAAACATTCTCTTGCTACACTGCCCCAACAACGGTTGTCATGGAGTGAGGAGGTGGACAAAGAAAAGGAGCTCGAATCGCCAGTGTAACGCTGAAAGGGGAAAATTTCCCCAGCCCTTTGGGACATGCATCAGGTTTTTGAGGAAGGGCTACCTAATATGGATGTTTTGTTAGAGGGGAAACGGTTCTAGATCAGGTGGGAGACCCAGGCTTAGTTCTGGAGAAGGCTGTGAATGATGGTAATGGCAGGAATGACGGTTTGTCGACGAGAGAGTCTAAAGGATTGAAGGTGCATGCAGTAAGTTGGAGGTGCATCAGGACGGTGGGTTTTAGATATCAAAATGCAGGTGGAGGGCAGGACAGGAAAGAGGACTGCAGCATCATCAGATTCTGATGTGTGCTCACTCCTGCCCAACGCCTGGGAAAAAGGCTGGGTGGAGGTACAGCAGAGAGGGAATGGTGAACCCAAGGATCAAGGGATTGTAAAGGTGATTGCCCATAAAGGGGGTAGTGGACAGAGGTGTTGTAAAAAAGACGAACTGGGGTAAAGTCAATGCCGGGGAAAAAGGAAACCCATCTTGTTTAAATTCAAGTGTTTTAACTATAAATATTAACGGGTTGAGACTGAGAGGAAGCATAAGTGGTTTAATGAGTATTTGGTGTCTGACTTGGTGAGGATGTGGTATTCTTACAGGAACATAATTTTAGACCTGGAT
Source organism: Cherax quadricarinatus (assembly GCF_026875155.1). NCBI lineage: Eukaryota > Metazoa > Arthropoda > Malacostraca > Decapoda > Parastacidae > Cherax > Cherax quadricarinatus. Next base: position 6,647 of record NW_026475750.1, read on the forward strand.
ATAAGTTGGATATGAGTGGTTATAATGTGTACAAGGAAATTGCGGCACGTTTGAAAGGTGGGACTGCCATTTTGGTGAAAAGGAAACTAGCCCGATTATAGTAATGCGTAGTGAAGGGGGGGGCGGGAGGGTAATTATTAGTTGACGGAACCTGGGTAGGGTTCCCATTATTTTAGTATGCTTATATGGCCCAGCTGAGGGTGACGTGAGTAATTAAAAACTAAATTTGTTCAGGACGTATTGTCTATTTCTTTACGTGTTTAACCGAATGTTGCAATAATAGGCAGAGATTGAATTGCGTGAATACGATCTGTAAGATGTGGGCCTAGAGGTGCGGGGTGTTGTTTGGTATAATTGGGGGATTTATTACCGGGTGGGGTTAAAGGATGTGTTTGGGGGAGAGAGAGATGGCAGAGCATACCTTCATTAAACGAGGTTAATGCGGCGAGGTTGGACCTAAAAAAAAAAGAAAAAAGGAAAAAAAAAAAAAAAAAAAATATTATTGTAGCGTGCCTTGGTTGCGGTCACTTGCGGAGTGTGAATGTGATAGATGAGTTATTTTTTCGGATCATAGAGGAGATGTAATAGATGGGATATTAGAGGGTGTGCCTCGAGGGGTCCACATTTTTGGGAAATTGAAATTTAAAGTATTTATTAAAGGAAGAGGATAGTCTTTTTCTTTTGGAGCATATGTGGGATCGTTTTAGTGGTAGAAGCACCAGGGGATGTTGCCATGGTTTAATTGGTGGGAAACATAGCTTAAAAAACGTATCAGGAATATATTATTATATCGAAGGGACGAGATAATAATCATTTACAATACGGTTTTTCAAAAATATTTTAGAGGGGCAATTGCGCGAATGTTATGCACAAATTAATGCTAATTATCCTGTTATTGAAATTGAAAGTTTGAAGGAAAATATCGGGAATTTACAAAATGAGAGGTTTGATGGGGAAAGACTTAAGGGCGGGATTGAGGAGGTTTTGTGGGGAGATCGGCCGTCGGCGTGTGTGTTGCGGAGTCAACACAGACGTCACAAGGCAATGGAGTTAATGGGGTTGAATGATCAGGTAGGTATGCAAGGGTATAAAGTGGATCAGGTGTTGACGACGACTGAGGATATGAGTGGGTATATTGATGCTTGGGTTAAGTTGAAAGCGCAAAGTGTGGGAATAAGCAAAATAGCATTACAGTCAATTGGAAGGTTTGTGCAGTGTGAGTTGACAGAGCATGATTGATTTGTTTTGGAAGGGCCGATAACGGGGTGTGAGACATGGGAAGCTTTATCCGGGGCACAATTAGGTAAGGCACCAGGAATTGATGGGTTGCCCAGTGGCTTTTATCTTCAAAACTGGAGCGTTTTAAAAGGGTTTTTGGTAAGATTATTCAATATCCTTAAGCGGGATCGGGTTTTAGGGGCACAGCAAAGGATGGCTGTGGTCGTTCTAGTGCCTAAAGGTGAGCCATTAACAGTCAAAGACTATCGTGCTATTTCGTTATTGTGTGGTGATTATAAGATTTTTGCAAGAATTTTAGCTAACAGAATAAAAAAGGTCCTGGGTAAAGTGATTGATAAGGGACAATATGGGGTGCTAGGAAGATCTATGTATGACGGGCATGGGTTGATTAGAAGTTTTATTGAAGAAAGAGTAAAATTGGGAGGGGGGGGTGTAGGCTATAGATTGGGAGGCGGCATATGATAGTGTAGAAAGGGAAGCGTTATGGAAGATTATGAGATGGCAGGGATTTGGAGAGGAAATTATATCATGAGCCAAATTAATGTATCAAGATGCATCCTTGCGGGTGCAGGTAAATGGAAGGTTAGGAGAACAAATTCAGATGAGAAGGGGTGTACGTCAAGGTTGTCCCCTTTCACAAATATTTTTTGCGTGTTTACAGGATCCCTTTTATAGAGGAATTAGGTCTTATTAGCAGCAAATGGGGTTGGTGACGAAAGGGGTGGGGGGGGGCTGGCATTGTTGGATATGTTGATGACACAACGATTTTAGTAAGTGGTAACAGGGATTTGCTTCGGGTGGAAAAGTTAGTGAATGTTTTTGAAAAGGTTTCTGGCATGTCAATTAATAAGGAGAAAACGAAGTATATGGATCTTAAGGATGGGTTAAGTGAGGAATGTGAAGTAGTTGAATGTCCTATTATATAGTAAACTTTTGCATTTTTCCCAGTAACATACCCGAAATTCGTAGTGGATAAAAAGGTTACAAAAGGGAAATTTTAGATTTTTTGGGGGTATGGAAGCGAAGGGTTTAAAGGTAAGGGTTTTTTTCCCCACCCCGGTTGGCCGAGGGGGGGCTGGGTTTTTATAGCTGTTAAAAAAGAGGATTTGAGTGTGTATTTAAAACGTAGTTATAAGCGGGAGGGGGGGGGGAAGGAAGGGGAAATTCATAAGATGTGGGAAATATGCAAGGTGGGGGGGTGGGTAGGGGAGTTCATAATGGGTAAAGAAAAATTAGGGTCATCATAAACATAGGGTTTCCTTCACATTTTTAAAATTTGGGGAAAAACCTTGATGGGGTGGAGGGTTTAAGGCAGGGGGGAGCGGTGGTAAAAAGGGGTTTTTTATAGTGTATGATTGGCTAATTTTTTGGGGGTTTGAAAAAATTTGGGTTTTTAAAAAACCAAAAGTAAAAGAAGTTATGTAAAAGATTTTTACTTGGGATTTTACCTCTTTTTTGGTTTTTTTCCCAAAAAGAGAATACGGGAGGGGGGGGATATGAAAAGGTTTTGTGGGGGAAATTGGGGGACTTTTTTCATACGGTTTTATTTTTGGAATGAAATTTAAAACTAATAAGGGTTGGGTTTTGGGTAAGGTAAAAAGGGTTTAAGGGGAAAAGGGGGGGGGTTGCAGGGGGTTTGAGGGTTTTTTGCTTAGCCTAGGGGGGGTGAATCAATGGTAAAAGAATGCGGTAGGGTATATAATTACAGATTATATTTTTTATGTTTGGGCTATGAGGGGGAGCAAAATTTATGTAAAATAAATTTAAAATTGCATTAACAGCAACTTTTTATGGGAAAAAGGGTGTAGGAATAAGGAGGTGTATGAGGGGAGATTGGAGAAGGGGTTTAAGCGGGGTTTAAAAAAATTTACCTTTAAAGGGGGTTACGGGAGTTTTTAAAGGAGGGGAAGGGGGGTGAAAAGGGTGGTTTCCCAGAATGGGCTGGGGGGGACTGGGGAGTTTGTTTTATTTTAATTTTTATATGGGTATGTCCCGGGGGGCAATTTTAACAATTTTGTTTTTGAGTGTTTCAAATTCAATACAGTTATTTTTGGTGGGGCCGGGGGGGTTTTTAAGCTCTCGCTTTCACACGGTGGGGGCCCCGGGTTTTGATTCCCAGAAAAGGGGAAAACATTGGACGTGTTTCTTTCCACCCGTTGTCCAGTTCCCATCGTAAATTGGGTACCTGGGTATTAGTCGAATGGTTTTGGGGGCGCAAACCTGGGACACGGGCCTAAGGAGGGCCCGGTCCCCAGACCCGGGCCGCGGGGGGCCCTTGGGCCCCCGGAAAAATTTTTCCAGATTAAAATCCAGGTTTTAAAAAAACATATTTATATTTTTGCAAAAAACTCACAGTAAACAGGTGATTTTAGGGAAAATGGGAAAACAACCACTCTGAAAGAATTTGAGAAATTTTCCTGCACTTTCGTTGGAATACTCCCCCAAAATTTTCAAGGGGAAATATGAAAAGTTCCTTGATAATTTTGATAGTCACCCAAAGGCCTTTGGGAATTTTTTCTATTCTTTTAGGTGGGGTTTTTTTTGCTATATATGTATGTGTATATGTTTTATAAATTTTTTTTTATATTATTTGGGGTAAATATATATATATATATTTATATATTATTTTTTATTATATATATATATATTTATTATTTATATTATTTTTATATATATAAAATTTTTTTATATAATTTTAAATATAATTTTATATTTTTTATGGTAGGCGAGTGTTATCAAAAAATTTTTTTTTGAAAAAAAAAAAAAAGTTTTGGGAGTGAAAATTAACAAGTTAAGGGGAAACCTAGAGAACAAAAGGGGTTTGTCAGTTAAAAAAAAGGAGAGGGAGAGTTTTTAAATGGAGAGCTAGAGGGGTTTTTTAAAATGGGGGAAAAATTTTTTGGGGAAATTTTTAAAAAGTTGGTTTAAGTAGGGAAACTGTGATTTGTGTATAGGCAAGGGGAAAGGAAATACATCTTGTGGAGTGAA
>NW_026475753.1:0-11488 GCF_026875155.1 Cherax quadricarinatus
AATGATGATCTGATACGAAATGTCACCATATCAAAAACAATATACTCAGATCACAACATAATCGAGGTTCAGACATGTATGCGTGGAGCCCCAGACTGACATAACGAGATTAGTCACGAGAGAGCCTTCACCAAATTCAACTTCAATAATAAAGTGGGACACAGTAAACCAAACACAAATAACCCGCACATAGAAGAGAGGAGCTTACGACGACGTTTCGGTCCGACTTGGACCATTTACAAAGTCACACTAACCAGAAGTAAACGAACGAACGAAAGTTCAGGCAAGATCCCAAATGGGATGAGCAGGGAAGACGGGACAGACAAAGAATAGTGCTGGAGAGGAGTGTTCTTAGTTGTAGAAATAGAGCCAAGACTTAACCCAGCAGCTAAGTCGATCGTGGAACAGACATTGAGAACACACATAGCAGGCTCTTCTGTTGGGACTCCGGTGGGTGAGTGGGGAAGTGTGGACAGACGAAGAATAGTCGGTGAGAGGAAGGTCTTGAGTTGTAGATGAAAAAGCCAGGGCTAAACCCAGCTGTGTGGCACTGCGAGAGGGCGTATTGAAGGCATAGAGGAGAGAGCAGACTGCAGACAGTGCTCGCTGGCTGATATGCTTCAGGCTGAGGTGAAGAGCTGGTTTGGATGTCAGGTGTCGGGAGGCTCACGTTATGTGTTGCGGAAGTGTGTTGTGTGTTTGGCTACACTTCGCTGGTGATGGAGCCACTCTTGAGTCTTTTGAAGTCTCTCTTGGACATGTGGAAAAGTTGCATTCTGAGGTTGGAGCAGTTCAGATTCGTCACGAGGTTGAACATTAAAATGGTATGAAATACCGACAGGTTGTTAGGTAAGACACATATGCAACAGTTAGGTATCTTTATTTCGAAACGTTTCGCCTACACAGTGGCTTCTTCAGTCGAGTACAGAAAGTTATAGGCAGCAGAGTATACTTGAAGACCGATGTAATCAGGGCCATACCTTAAGTTTGAGGGTGGTCAGTCCTCAGTCTGGAGAAGAGCATGTTCCATGTAGAAGCAATATGAGATGAAAGGGGACAGGATGGCCTTTTATAGCGCCAAGAGTAGACGTAGTCACTGGGTAAGAACTATGTTGTGAGGACAGTCCCTCAAATCCGTTCATTGTAGAGGTTTCGAAGTTATTGTAGGCGTACCAATTACCCCTGGTTCAGTCGACAGTTGACATAAAATGTATAATACGACAGGGTTGTTAGTAAGACACATATGCAAAGTGTCTGTTGCTATGTGTATACCTAACAACTCGTCCGAGGTAGAGATGCGTTTTCAAGAATTGGTGAGTTGTGCAGGTGTACTAACAGCTCCCCTTTCATTAGTGAGCATTCAGTGCGCTCATTCGTTGGAGGTTTGGTGGTGTGAAGGTTAGAGGCCATTAAGCTGGTTAGGTAACGGTTGCCTGTGGTTTCTTCTAGTTACTTCTTCGACTACTTTCGTCGTCGTCAGAGAGTGTTCATAATGTTTGGTTATTCGTCTTTGGACTGGACTGTGTTGAGAGAGCAGGAGTGTTGGTCGATTTGTTTGTTGGGCTGGTGGTGGGTGTGAAAGGTGGCAGTAGACGGTGGTGTTGGTTCTGGAGTAGAGTCTTTGTCAGAGATACGAGTAGGACCAGGGATTGAGGTGAAGTTAACAATGTCTGGAATTAGCTTGAGGAGGTCTTGTGATGGTGGTGAGTCTGGAAAGTTGAAGTTTGGCATGTTGTTAAGGCGAAACAGTTCATTGATTGTTGTGTTGAATGAGCCAGGGTTTGCAGCATTAGTGAGGTGTGCATACATCATACAGTATAGCACCTTGGATGGAGCAGCGTCAGGAAGAGCAGAGAGGGACTAGCTGGGTGGAGATGATTGTTGTGTAGCTTGAAGGAGTTCGGTGGTATCTGATTGAATTTTTGCAATGGCGGAGTATGTTGGCGATTTAGGGTTGTTCTTCTTGGTTTCTTCAATGATTTTCTTAGACAGGGCTTCTTTACGTAGAGGGCATTTTGCTGCAAGGGTGCGGTGAGTACCCTTGCAATTGAGGCAGGTAGGAGAGGTAGTGGTAGTAGAACATTCCTTGAAGTCATGGCCGTCTTTACCACAGTTTGTGCAGTACTTCTTCCCTTTCAGAGGACAGTCTCTTCCTCCCCGCTCACCCCACCGGAGTCCCGACAGAAGAGGCTGAATTTCTCTTCTCAATATCTGTCTCACGATCGCCTTCGCTGCTGGGTTAAGCCCTGGCTCTATTTCTATGACTAAGAACACTCCTCTCCAGCATTATTCTTCGTCTGTCCCGTCTTCCCCGCTCATCCCATTTGGGATCTTACCTGAACTTTCGTTCGTTCGTTCGTACTTCTGGTTAGTGTGACTTTGTAAATGGTCCAAGTCGGACCGAAACGTCGTCGGTATTGTGCCTTTTTTTGTTATTTAAAGTAAACCAAGTCCTAAACGATATAAGCTGGGAAGATAGACTAAGCAACACAGACTCCAACTTATGCCTAGAACAGATTAACTCGGTGGCACTCGATGTATGATCAAGGCTTATTCCTTTAAGAAAAAGGAGGAGTAGATGTAAAATAGAGACAGGCGCTCCCTTTACAGGCGACGGAAAAGAATAACAGAGCGGCTAAAAGAGGCCAATATATCTGAAATGCGTTGGGAGTCACTGGTCAGAGAAATAGCAAGCATCGAACTTAAGCTAAAGGAATCTTATAGGAGTCAGGAATCGTGGGAAGAACTAAAAGCCATAAATGAAATCGAAAGAAACCCAAAGTATTTCTTTTCTTATGCCAAATCAAAGTCGAGAACAACATCCAGTATTGGGCCCCTACTTAAACAAGATGGGTCCTACACAGATGACAGCAAGGAAATGAGTGAGCTACTCAAGTCCCAATATGACTCAGTTTTTAGCAAGCCGCTAACCAGACTGAGAGTCGAAGATCAAAATGAATTTTTTATGAGAGAGCCACAGAATTTGGTTAACACAAGCCTATCTGATGTTATTCTGACCCCAAATGACTTCGAACAGGCGATAAATGACATGCCCATGCACTCTGCCCCAGGGCCAGACTCATGGAACTCCGTGTTCATCAAGAACTGCAAGAAGCCCCTATCACGAGCTTTTACCATCTTATGGAGAGGGAGCATGGACACGGGGGTCGTCCAACAGTTACTAAAAACAACAGACAGCCCCACTCCACAAAGGGGACAGTAAAGCAATAGCAAAGAACTACAGACCGATAGCACTAACATCCGATATCATAAAAATCTTTGAAAGGGTCCTAAGAAGCAAGATTGCCACCCATCTAGATACCCATCAATTACACAACCCAGGGCAACATAGGTTTAGAACAGGTTCGCTCCTGTCTGTCTCAACTACTGGATCACTACGACAAGGTCCTAAATGCACTAGAAGACAAAAAGAATGCAGATGTAATATATACAGACTTTGCAAAAGCCTTCGACAAGTGTGACCATGGCGTAATAGCGCACAAAATGCGTGCTAAAGGAATAACAGGAAAAGTTGGTAGATGGATCTATAATTTCCTCACAAACAGAACAGAAAGAGTAGTAGTCAACAGAGTAAAGTCCGAAGCGGTTACGGTGAAAAGCTCTGTTCCACATGGCACAGTACTCGCTCCCATCTGTTTCTCATCCACATATCTGACATAGACAAGGATGTCAGCCAACACGTGTCTTCCTTTGCAGCTGACACCGAATCCTGCATGACAGTGTCCTTCACCATCTGCAGACATCTAAACCAAATGTTTCAGTGGCTGCAGAAAACAATATGAAGTTCAACGATGAAAATTTCAATACTATCCGATATGGTAAACATGAAGAATTTAAACTTCATCAGAGTACAAAACAAATTCCTTTCCACAAAATAGAGTGAAACACCAACGTCAAAGACCTGGAGTGATCATGTCGGAGGATCTCACTTTCAAGGACCATAACATTGATCAATCGCATCTGCTAGAAAAATGACAGGATGATAATGAGAACCTTCAAAACTAGGGATGCCAAGCCCATGATGACACTCTTCAGGTCGCTGTTCTACTAGGCTGGAATATTGCTGCACACACTAACAGCACCTTCAAGGCAGGTGAAATTGCTGACCTAGAAAATGTACAGAGAACTTCACGGCACGCATAACGGAGATAAAACACCTCAATTACTGGGGCGCTTGAGGTATCTAACCTTTATCCCTGGAACGCAGGAGGGAGATACATGATTATTATACACCTGGAAAATCCTAGAGGGACTAGTACCGAACTTGCACACGAAATCCTCACTACGAAAGCAAAAGACTTGGCAGACGAGTGCAAACATCCCCCCAATGAAAAGCAGGGTGTCACTAGCACGTTAAGAGACCATACAATAAGTGTCAGGGGCCCGAGACTGTTCAACTGCCTCCCAGCATACATAAGGGGGATTACCAACAGACCCCTGGCAGTCTTCAAGCTGGCACTGGACAAACACTTAAAGTCGGTACCTGACCAGCCGAGCTGTGGCTCGTACGTTGGATTGCGTGCAGCCAGCAGTAACAGCTTGGTTGATCAGGCTCTGATCCACCAGGAGGCCTGGTCACAGACCGGGCCGCGGGGGCGTTGACCCCCGGAACTCTCTCCAGGTAAACTCCAGGTAAACAGGGATTAATTCAATAATGGCATAATAACATAGACTAACGTAGTACAATGATTTGGTCATTAATATCAGTCAGACTCTGTAATGTTTGCATCATGAAGGAAGTTTGCTAGTTCATTTTCGTTTGTAATATAGTACACACGACCTACATTAGTTTTTCTTACTAGAATTTGTCAATTACGTACAAAGCACTGGTGAATTTTATCATTATTCTCAAGTTTCAGTTTTCTCACTCTGTACAGGAGGTTCTGTCGTTTTCTCGTGACACTCATTTATGTATATATCTTTTTTTGCTTTAATAGATGAACTTATTAGATCTTTTTTTCTGTCTTGTGTGTGACACCTGAGCATAACACTTTTTCTCCCTTGTTCCCTAGTAACTGTGATTCTTTAATTTCCGACACTGGAACATTAACGTGTTGGTGGTCGTGTATAATCTGGAGAGTTGTAGCTCTGCAGTTGGTATGGTTTAATTCACTAGGACAGAGTGGACTGTTTATTACTACTGTATCGGTTAGCTTATCTTGCTCTGCCTTATCTAGGTAAGCAAAATAATTGTTCAGTTGGGTATCCATGTTTATTTTCCAGTCCTTGACGGCATTATCAATCTTCGTGTTTATGGAAGTTATTTGATCGGTGTGACTGGCTGTGACTGCTTGCACGGTCTTGCCAAAATCAGTCATGCCAGTTGATTTAATGTGTTGTTCAAAGGTGTTAATCTTATTCTTAAGGTGAAGCAACTTAGATTCATGGTTTCTAATTGTTGCGCAAAGTGCAATGTTTTCAGCACGAAGATTCAAGTTACCCGCTGTTCAACTGCCTCCCAGCACACATAAGGGGGATTACCAACAGACCCCTGGCAGTCTTCAATCTGCACTGGAACAAGCGACCTAAAGTTGTTCCGACCAGCCCGGGCCTGTGGCTCGTACCTTGTTAGCGGCAGCCTGCAGCAACAGCCTGGTTGAATCAGGCTCTGATCCACCAGGAGGCTGGTCCACAAGACCGGCCTCGGGGGCGTTGACCCTCGGAACTCTCTCCAGGTAAACTCCAGGTTAGAGTAGTGATGTAATTCTTTAGAGTGTAAGGATGATTACTCATACAATGTTTAACAAATCTATAGAGTTCTCAACCTTCCCATCCAAACTCAAGACAGCAAGGGTTACCCTAATACTCAAAGGATAAGATAAGATAAGATTTCGTTCCGATTTTTAACCCCGGAAGGTTAGCTACCCAGGATAACCCAAGAAAGTCAGTGCGTCATCGAGGACTGTCTAACTTAACCATACCACGGGCGGGGTTTGAACCCGCGGTCAGAGAGTCTCAAAACTCCAGACCGTCGCGCTAGCCACAATAAGATTCATCCAACTAGGTATATTTCTACACCATAGGAAGGTTAGCACAGGCACCTCTGTGACCACAAATGCAAGTTTTTACAGACGAATCTCCAGCTAGCTTGGCCATGACGAACTCTAGCTTAAGTCCCCTCAAAGCCGTCAACATGACTCACGAAATCGTAATGACACGATTGCAAACAAACCAACCACTAAGGGGGGGGGGGTAAACCCGCGATCGAGAGAGTGCCTCAAAACTCCAGACCGTCGCGTTAGCCACTGAACCATGCTGAGCCACAATAAGATTGTCCAAGCTAGCTGGAGATTCACCGTAAAAACTTGCATATTTGTGGTCACAGTGGTGCTGTCTAACCATCCTATGGTGTAGAAATATACCATTGAAAAATATACTGTGTGTGTGTGTGTTTGTGTGTATGTGTGTGAGTGGTGTGAGTGTTTGTGTGTGTTTGTTGTGTGTGTGAGTGTTGTGTGTGTGTGTGTGTGTATTGGTGTGGTGTGTGTGGTGTGTGTGTGTGTGTGTGTGTGTGTGTGATTATGAGTGTGAGTGTGTTTATGAAATGTGTGTGTGTGTGTATGAGAGTGTGTGTGTGGATGAGTGTGTGGTGTGGTATGAGTGTTGTGCGTGTGAGTGTATGAGTTTGTGTGTGTGTGTGTGTTTGTGTTGTGAGTGTGAGTGTGTGTTTATGTGGTGTGTGGTATGAATTGTAATGGTTGTGTGTGTTTTTTTGGGGTTTGTGGGTTTGGGGGTGACAGAGAGACTCAGCAATCAACAAATGCACCAATAACTCACTACAGTTTTGTAGAAACCGGGTTTGGAAGTTTGAATTGCTTCATTACTCTAAAATTTTTCATGATTGCAGCCATGTATAAACCGTAAGTAACCAATTCTTACAGTATTCATTTTATCCTTTGTAACTTGTGAGTATTCATTACCTTTGTAACTTGTGAGTTCATTATTCCCTTGTACCTAGTTTCAGCCATCAAAACTTTGGAAGCCCGGTCCTGGACCCATTGTGTACCTCTGTAATCTGTAAATACCTTTGTAACTTGTAATGATTGTGACTAGACCTACCTGGAGTTCATTACCTTTGTAAATTGTGAGTTCATTACCTTTGTAAATTGTGAATTCATTACCTCTGTAACTTGCTCAGCTATCAAAACTTTGAGGCCCAGTCTCTGGACCAATTATGTACCTCTGAAATCTTTTGACTACCGCCCACAGGATGGGTATGGGGTGCATAATAAACATATTAAACTTAAACTTGGATGAATCTTATTGTGGCTAGCGCGACGGTCTGGAGTTTTGAGACTCTGATCGCGGATTCTATCCCCACCCGTGGTATAGTTTGTTTGCAATCGTGTCATTACGATTTCGTGAGTCACTGTCTAACTTATTTCCATTGTGGTCCTCAATCTTGTCCCCCAGGATGCGACCCACACCAGTCGACTAACACCCAGGTACCTATTTGCTGCTAGGTGAACAGGACAGCAGGTGTAAGGAAATGTGTAGAAATGTTTCCACCCGTCGGGAATCGAACCCGGGCCCTCCGTGTGTGAAGCGGGAGCTTTAGCCACCAGGCCAACTCATCTGAACAACTATAGACTTATATCAAACTTGCCCTTACTTTTTAAAACATTCGAAAAAATAATACACAAACAACTTTACTCCTACCTTATATCCAACAACATTCTTAACCCCTGCCAATTTGGGTTTAGACCCAAAAAAAAGTGAGATTATACAAAAAAGTGCGATTATACAAATGTCTGAACTAATATACACAGCCCTCGATAAAAATGAATATCCTCTGGGGCTCTCCATTGACCTGCGGAAAGCATTTGATACAGTGGATCACAGTCTCCTGCACCTAAAACTAAATCATTACTGCATCACAGGACATTCTCTTGATTACCTAAAATCTTATCTTAACGACAGGCACCAGTATGTATATGCAAATGGAATTAACTCCACTATCCAGCCTGTAGCTGTCGGAGTACCCCAGGGTCCACTCCTTGGTCCACTTCTTTCTCATCTACATCAATGATGTTTCCAATGCATCTTAACTCCTTAAACCAGTTCTATTCGCAAACGACACTACTTATGTCTACTCCCACTCAAACACAACTATACTTAGACACTGTAAACAACTCACTCTTAACATAGACAAAACATACTCCGTGCTATTTGGAAACAGTTAAATATCCAGCTGGGGATATTGGTAAATAGTTCCCCCATTACAAGACACACTGAGGGTAAATTTCTAGGTCTTCTCCTTGACTGTAATCCTAAATTTCATACCCACATCCAGCATATATCCAAGAAAATTTTCTAATCAGTAGGCATCATTTCCAAGATACGATACTATGTACCACAAACAACACTCCGTGCCCTATGCCACTCTTTAATATACCCTTACCTCACCTAAGGTATTTATGCCTGGGGATCAACCACAGCCAACCTAACAATAAGCTATTGTGCGGATGACTACAGCTCCTGTGCCAGACAGCACACTCCACCACACTACAAAAGCCTGAATCTATTAAATATAAGAGCATACACTCATAATATTGTGCCAACTATATGTATACAGAACATTGAACTCCTTTATAAACCCACCTTCACCTTGACTACCTCACATTAGTCTTAAGTTAAAATAAAGATTTATTAAAAGTTAATCACTCTTATCTTGTCTAGACTTAAGTATTTATGTACTAGGATAAGTCTGCCTGATATTTCCCGCCATCATAGCCACTTTCTTTGTTCTTAACAAATAACAATTGTAAATACACATTCTAACTTTGTAAAGAAAAAAATCTTTGTCTTCGTCATGTTGCCTTTGTCATGTTGCCTTTGTCATGTTGCCTTTGTCATGTTGCCTTTGTCATGTTGCCTTTGTCATGTTGCCTTTGACATGTTGCCTTTGTCATGTTGCCTTTGTCATGTTGCCTTTGTCATGTTGCCTTTGTCATGTTGCCTTTGTCATGTTGCCTTTGTCATGTTGCCTTTGTCATGTTGCCTTAGGGTCCTTCTAATAAGTTTTAACCCTACAAGTTCCAACATGTAGGTTGTTCATATGTGTGAACAAACACTTACAATACAAAGAGATACAATAGAAATAAAGTAAGCTGAGTTATTTACAAAAACATTAAATAGACAAAATCAGCTTATAATAATAATAATAATAATAATAATAATAATAATAATAATAATAATAACAATAATAATAATAATAATAATAATAATAATAATAATAATAATAATAATAATAATAATAATAACAATAATAATAATAGGTACCAGTGTTAACTATATAAGAATTCACTCTTCTTTTTTTTTTTTTAAGTCGAAGATCAAAATGAATTTTTTATGAGAGAGCCACAAAATTTGATTAACACAAGCCTATCCGATGTTATCCTGACGCCAAATGACTTCGAACAGGCGATAAATGACATGCCCATGCACTCTGCCCCAGGCCAGACTCATGGAACTCCGTGTTCATCAGAACTGCAAGAAGCCCCTATCACGAGCCTTTTCCATCCTATGGAGAGGGAGCATGGACACGGGGGTCGTCCCACAGTTACTAAAAACAACAGACATAGCCCCACTCCACAAAGGGGGCAGTAAAGCAACAGCAAAAAGAACTACAGACCAATAGCACTAACATCCCATATCATAAAAATCTTTGAAAGGGTCCTAAGAAGCAAGATCACCACCCATCTAGAAACCCATCAGTTACACAACCCAGGGCAACATGGGTTTAGAACAGGTCGCTCCTGTCTGTCTCAACTATTGGACCCACTACGACAAGGTCCTAAATGCACTAGAAGACAAAAAGAATGCAGATGTAATATATACAGACTTTGCAAAAGCCTTCGACAAGTGTGACCATGGCGTAATAGCGCACAAAATGCGTGCTAAAGGAATAACAGGAAAAGTCGGTCGATGGATCTATAATTTCCTCACTAACAGAACACAGAGAGTAGTCGTCAACAGAGTAAAGTCCGAGGCAGCTACGGTGAAAAGCTCTGTTCCACAAGGCACAGTACTCGCTCCCATCTTGTTCCTCATCCTTATATCCGACATAGACAAGGATGTCAGCCACAGCACCGTGTCTTCCTTTGCAGATGACACCCGAATCTGCATGACAGTGTCTTCCATTGCAGACACTGCAAGCTCCAGGCAGACATCAACCAAATCTTTCAGTGGGCTGCAGAAAACAATATGAAGTTCAACGATGAGAAATTTCAATTACTCAGATATGGTAAACATGAGGAAATTAAATCTTCATCAGAGTACAAAACAAATTCTGGCCACAAAACAGAGCGAAACACCAACGTCAAAGACCTGGGAGTGATCATGTCGGAGGATCTCACCTTCAAGGACCTAACATTGTATCAATCGCATCTGCTAGAAAAATGACAGGATGGATAATGAGAACCTTCAAAACTAGGGAGGCCAAGCCCATGATGACACTCTTCAGGTCACTTGTTCTATCTAGGCTGGAATATTGCTGCACACCTAACAGCACCTTTCAAGGCAGGTGAAATTGCCGACCTAGAAAATGTACAGAGAACTTTCACGGCGCGCATAACGGAGATAAAACACCTCAATTATTGGGAGCGCTTGAGGTTCCTAAACCTGTATTCCCTGGAACGCAGGAGGGAGAGATACATGATTATATACACCTGGAAAATCCTAGAGGGACTAGTACCGAACTTGCACACGAAAATCACCCACTACGAAAGCAAAAGACTTGGCAGACGATGCACCATCCCCCCAATGAAAAGCAGGGTGTCACTAGCACGTTAAGAGACCATACAATAAGTGTCAGGGGCCCGAGACTGTTCAACTGCCTCCCAGCACACATAAGGGGGATTACCAACAGACCCCTGGCAGTCTTCAAGCTGGCACTGGACAAGCACCTAAAGTCAGTTCCGGATCAGCCGGGCTGTGGCTCATACGTTGATTTGCGTGCAGCCAGCAGTAACAGCCTCGTTGATCAGGCGCGGATCCACCAGGAGGCCTGGTCTCAGACCGGGCCGCGGGGGCGTTGACCGCCGGAACTCTCTCCAGGTAAACTCCAGGTAAACACATTAGGTAGGTTATAACTGTGTTCTTGAAGTGGTTGGTGCTAGGACTGAAGTGGCTGGTGCTAGGACTGAAGTGGTTGGTGCTAGGACTGAAGTGGTTGGTGCTAGGACTGAAGTGGTTGGTGCTAGGACTGAAGTGGTTGGTGCTAGGACTGAAGTGGTTGGTGCTAGGACTGAAATGTTGGGGTGAGAAATGGTTGGTGTAGCGGTGTGGGGCTGGTGAAATGGTTGTGCTAGGGACTTTGGTGGTTGGTGTGCTGGGGTTTGGGGCTGGGAAGGGTTGGTGCTAGGAGAAGTGGGTTTGGGCAGGGGCGAAGTGGTGGTGCTAGACTGAGTGGTTGGTGCTGGACTGAAGTGGGGTGCAGGATGAGTGGTGGGTTGCTAAAATTTTG
>NW_026475755.1:0-57157 GCF_026875155.1 Cherax quadricarinatus
GGCGATGGGGGTTTTCTGGGGTCAGAGTGGTCTTTTTTGGGGTTTGGGAAGGGGGATACGTAGCAGCTTGAAGAGGGAAGGGAAGTATCCAGAGGCAAGGGAGCATGAGGAGGTTTGTGTAGGCAGTAATGATAGAGTCAGGAAGGTGTTTCAGGATAATATGGTTTAGGCCAGAGGCACCAGGAGCCTTGGAGGAAGGTGTCTGAGGAGAGTTTTAATGTCTGTTTTGGGTGAAAGGAGTGTCAGTTCTTGGAGGAGGTAAGAGTGCCCTAGATGTATGTGGCTGTCTGGTGTTGTTTTCTTGTGTGTGTGCAGTGTTCCAGTGTTCTATGTTCTGAATGTGTTGAATAACGTTAGGGTGAGGTGGGTGAGGGTGGAAGATGTTCTCCCAGATGTGTTTGAAGATGTTGGTAGCAGCCTGTGGGTCTGAGATGTGTGTGTTGTTGTGGGTGATGTGTTTGAATTTGTTGGTGGGATGTAGTGCCTCTGATTTTTTTGATAAAGTTCCAGAAGGCTTTAGTGTTTTTAACACGCTGCCTGTCCGCTTGTTGTATTAGTCGTGACCAGTGATTGTTGTGGTCTTGGTCTAGGCTGTGTAAAATGTTGTTTCTAAGGTAAGTGAGATCTAATCGGACTTGATTAAATCTATGTGTGTTGTAGAGGAAGCGGTTGTGGTAGCAGATAATTAGTCTTCTTGTTCTGAGTGACGGTTTGAAGAATAACGAGTGGTGTGAGTTTTCTTTGGTATTGCGATGTTGGCTGCTTGTGTAATGGTGTCCTGGATGAGATCAAGTTGAGTATCGATGTCAGAGATAGGTTTGTTGTTGTAGTCATAGGTGAGGTTAATATTGTCTATGTGTTGTTTGAAAGCATCCCAGTCAGCGTTCTTGTAGGAGAATGAAGGTGTGGTTGGAATGAGGATAGGGTTGGAGGAGATGTGTAAGATGACTGGGATGTGATCAGAGCCTGTAAATAGGGCCAGGTGAGATGTAATGTTGAAATAGAGAGCTGGCTCGGTTTGCCAGAATGATGTCTGGTTTGCCTTGGCCCGTGTGGTTGAAGAAGGTATTGAAGTCTGGGCCAAGATGAATTAGGTGTTATGGTTTGTGAAGTTGAGTAATTGGTGACCAAGTTGGTTGTTACTGGTGTGATGAAAGGCAGTGTGTTTGGCATTCATGTCAGCTAGTAGGTAAGTTGGTGTGTTGGTGTAGTTGAAGACTAAGGAGAGGTCGTGTATGTTGAGAGTAGTGTTTGGGCGAGCATAGGTGGTGAAAAAGATAAAGGGCCAAGGTGGGTGTGTATTCTGACCGCAAGACAGTGTTGGGTGAATAAAAGGGATTGGGAGAAATTCATGTTTTATGTTGGAATTGACAAGGATGGCAACCCCATCGTGGGGATCATAGGGGGACTGTAGTGCAGTATAACCATAATGGCGGATACATTGAGGGGCTTTGAGGCAGGTACTGTTTAGCAAAACAATATCTGGCCTCTCTGCTTCAAGGAGCTCGGCCAGTAGGTGTCTAATTGTAAAGTAAGAACGTACGTTGAACTGAATCAGCCTTAAACGTGATTTAATGGTTTCGTCTTAGCAAAGTTAATGTCGGGGGAGGAGTTTGGATTAAAGCCCGTGATAGTGGTGCCATCAGTGGATGTGTGTTTGTAGGTGCTACGGACCCGTTTCCTGGAGGGGGAGGAAGAGATGGATCTGTTTTTATGTTCTTTGGTCTGTCGTTAGAAGTTGGGGTAGGTTTAGGTTTGAGTGGATTTTGTCTGGAGGAGGTGGAGTTGGACCTGGATGAGGTTTTGGTTGTGGTGGAGTGGGCGAAGGTGGATGCAGAGGAAGTGGAAGTTTGGTAAGTGTGAGGAAGTGGAAGCTTTGGAAGGGGAATGAAGTGGGTAAAGGAATGTGGGGGGAGGGGTGGTCGTAGGATAGCAGTAGGGGTGTTGGTGGGAGGTGTAGAAGTAGTGAAGAGAGGTAGTGGAGGAGGAGAGCTGGTGGGAGTAGGAAGTGGGGGGTGGGAGAGAGGAAGGAGGGAGAGGTTGTAGGAGGCTTGGAAGAGAAGCAGGAAGGAGGGATAATTAAAGAGGAAGATTGTTTAGCAGACAAGATTAGGTTTAAGGACATGTGAGTAGTCTGATTGGTAAGCTTGTGAGATTACCATCGCAGAGTGGGCAGCAGTGGCAAGTTGACAGTTAGTTTTGTAGTCTATGTGTGGGTGTAGAAGGAGAAGTGCTTGTATCTGTGTGTTGGTGTTTGATGTGTGTAGAGTAGAAGAGGTAGACCAAGTGCGTGGGGAGGCCCAGGCATTGGGGTAGGGAGGGAGGTGTGGAAGGGGAGGGAGGTAAGGAAGGGGTGGGGAGCAGGGAAGGGTGGGAGGGAGGGAGTTGGCTTGCTCTGAGGAGGAGAGAATGTCTTTCTAGAAGGGCAGGAATTTGCAACTGCAGTGTGTGACCGCCGCAGTTAGAACATTTAAGGGGAGGTTGCAAGTATTCCAGAAGTGGCCAGTTGCTGAACATCTGGAGCAGACTTGTGTAGATGTGCATGTGTTTTTGTCGTGGCCGAATTTGTAGCATTTAAGACATTGTGGGATTGGGTGGAAGTTCGGAGTGAAGAGAGGTTTGGGGAATGCGGATGGTCTTGGCAAAGATTCCTTGATGAAGAGTGTAGAGGCGTCAGCAGGAGTAGAACAGCGTATTTTGAGAATGGTAGAGTTTTCTGGTCTGTAAATATCGTCAACAGAGACTTTGTTCTTAGTACTGATATCTTTTATTAAGTCTTCTTTGTCTGTGTCATAGGCTTCAGGATGGAGTAGTCTACGTTTAGCAAATGTCTGTGCTTTTGGCACCCCCGGAGCTCAGGAGTCCAAATAATGGTGAAGCTGCGTGAGAAGTTTTTGTTGTATCGCTTGAGGTCGTACACTTCGTAGGAATGTTTTGTCAAGAAGGAGTTTGAAAGCCCTGAGTTGGTTTGAAGACTTCAAGTGAGGTGCACCAGCTGATTGATATAATAAAATTTTCGGACAGATAGTGGCATCAGGATTAGAAAATTTGGAGTTTAGCGAGAAGGATTGGATTTAGAAGAAGCAGAGGCAGGTGTGGGAGGTTGGCGGAGAGTGGAAGGGGGGTGGGAGTGGAAGGGCAAAAATAAAAAAAAAAAAAAAAAGGGGGGAAAACCCCTGTTGTTTTGGGGGGGGGGGCATCGTCCAACTACGAAAAGATGTAATTGGAGGTGACAATCGCCAAAAAGTGTGAGTACTCAGCTAGGCAAGTAGTGTAAGTAGACACCACGTACTTGCCTGGCGCAGGACACTGAGGAGGTGAACTGTAGCTTGATGGAGCACGGTATATCTGAAGTGGCGGCGAGATACTGGCTTGTATGGCGTGCAGTCAACAGGTGAAGAGAATTCAGGCAGCAAGAGGCTTTCCTGCTGTCAGGTCGGCTAACCACCGACGCACCGAATCCTGAGGGTGGAAGAGGAAGACGAAGGTCAGCAAGCACATACGCAAAGCACTACTCAAACACGGGTAATAGTCGAGAGAGGGAGATCGTCGATGTGTTAGGTAAGCACACGTCACCAACTCGAGCTAATGTCGATGAACCTGAGAACAGAAGTTGAAAGGACAGATGGAGCCTTATCATAGGCCAGGAGCGTGGACGTAGGTCACTTTGGGAGGTCAGTCCCTCTCAAATCCAGCCGTTCTCATGTAGAGGTTGTCGAAGTTGATTTCAGAATCTGTACCAAGATACCCTTGTGTTGAGTGTCTGACGATTGAAACATTCTTCTCGTAGATCGCCTGTACTTTTCTGTATCGACTGAAGAAGCCTACTGTGTAGCGGATACGTTCTCGAAATAAAGATACCTAACTGTTGCATATGTGTCTTACCTAACCTAAAAATTAATTGCTGGGAATTTTGTCAGTGTCTTCCTGAGTGAAAACCGGAGAGAAAAGAATTATTAAGAATAGAGCAATTTCATATTCTCCTGTCAGCGAGATGCCCAGAGTTATTTTTAAGGGACCTGTCCTATCTCTATTTTTGTTCTATAAAACTGGAAAAAACTTTTTGGTTAGTTTTTTGAACCCTGGCACTTTAATTTCTTAGTCCCTTTTAGCGTTTCTTATCCCTTTTTACGTCCCTCTTGATGTCAATATTACTGGTTCATAAGATTACCTCACGTCTTTTGATAGCCTATAAATTCCTTGCTTTTGACCTAAGCAGATGTTAGGTAAGACACATATGCAACTGTAGGTATTTTAGTTCGACAACGTTTCGCCTTACATAGTAGCTTCTTCAGTCGATTACAGAAAAAGTGATAGAAGCAGGAAGTTACTGAAGACGATGTAATCGTCCATCCCCTTAAAGTTTTGAGGTGGTCAGTCCCTCGTCTGGAGAAGAGCATTGTTCCTTTGGTATGAAAACAATATGAGATGAAGTGACAGGATGGAGCCTTATATAGCGCCAAGAGGTGAGACGTAGGTCACTAGAAGAGGTAAGAACTCAGATGTTGGAGAGGTCAGGGTCTTCTCCTCTGCAAAGTCAGCCGTTCTCATAGTCAGAGGTTGTCGAAGGGTTGATTGTAGGTCTGTACAAGATACCTTGTGTTGAGTGCTCTGACAGATTGTACACTAAAGGGTTCTTTACTCCTTCTGTGGGACCTACGTTCCACTCTTGGCGCTATATAAGGCTCCATCCTGTCACTTCATCTCATATTGTTTCATACCATGGAACAATGAGCGTCTCCAGACTGAGGGACTGACACCTCAAAAACTTTAAGGGTGATGGTCTGATTTCATCGTCTTCACGTATCTTCTGCTTTATCAACTTTTCTGTACTCGATCTGATGAGCCTACTGTGTAGGCCGACGAACGTTTCGAAAATTAATATACCTAACTGTTGCATTGTGTCTTACCTAACAACTGTCTGTATTTTTATACCATTTTTAAGTTCAGCTTTCAGTCACTGCACACAGGGAAATTTGGTACAGACTACAATCAACTTCGACAACCTCTTACTAGTTGAGAACGGCTGGATTTTGGAGAGAGACTGACCCCCACATCAGAGTTCTTATCTTCTAGTGACCTACGTCTCACCTCTTGGCGCTATACGAAGGCTCCATTCCTGTCACGTCATCTCATTATTGTTTCATACATGGGAAACAAAGCTCTTCTCAGACTGAGGACTGACACACCTCCAAAAACTTTAAGGGGGATGGATGATTTCATGTCTTCATGTATCTCTGCTTCTATCAACTTTTCTGTACTCGATGATAGAAGCTACTGTGTTGGGCGAAAACGTTGCTCGAAAAAGTACCTAACTGTTGCATATGTGTAGTTTACTAAACAACCTGTCGGTATTTTATACCATTTTAATGTTCGACCTAAAAGATGTTTGAGCCTATTAGTAATCATTGGGGTCATTTCTATTTGATCTAATTTCCTTATAGGGATAATGTCATTTGGGACAGCATGTATTGTGTTAAGAAAGTTGTCATATGATAGCCTCTTCGTTACTCCAGTCTATAGATGATAAAGTGTTCTCTTAACGCCTTTTGTTAATAAGTTAAATAATGTAGGCCTTAGCCATACAGATTGCGAAAAGGGCTTGGGGGTTATGGTGAGCACAGCAACCTTAAACCATAGACAGCAATGTTGGTAAGTACAATATGCAACAGTAGACAACTTTATTCCGAAACGTTAGCCTACACAGTGGCTTCTCAGGTCAGAAATACAGGAGTAGGCAGGAAACAGTAGAGATGTGAAGACGAATGTATTCAGTCTCCATCTCCCTTGTAGTGTAGAATTTTGAGGATGTCCAGTCCCTCGGCCTGGGAAGTTCAGTTCCATAGTCAGGAACTATCTGAAAATAAGCGACAGAGCGCGGAGACTTAAATATCACCTACCATAACTGTCGGAAAGGAGAGGTGCAGTGTCACGTAGTAGTAGTAGTAGTAGTAGTAGTAGTAGTAGTAGTAGTAGTAGTGTTATATAGTTGTAGTAGTAGTAGTAGTAGTGAGAATGTAGCCACTGAGAGGTCATGTCCTCTCGATCCAACATTCACACTTGAAAAGCTTGTCCAAGGTGTTTTCTGTACCAAGAGGCCACGTGTTGCAGTGTCTGACAAGATGAACTTCAAATGGTATACAATACCGGACAGGTTGTTAGGTAAGACACATATTGAACAGTTAGACAACTTTACCGAAACGTTTACAGCCTACAGTAGGCTTCTTCAGTCGAATACAGAAAAGTAGGCAGGAACAGTAGCGATGTGAAGACGATGTAATCCGTCTATTCACCCTTGTAGTCGTTGAATTTGAGGTTGTCAGTCCATCGGCCTGGAGAAGTTCAGTTCCATAGTCGGAAAACTATCTGAGATCAAGCTACAGTGCGGAGATTAATACTGTCGGAAGGAGAGGTGTACCTTGTTTTTCCAGAGTAGTAGTTAGTAGTGGTAGTAGTAGTAGTAGTAGTAGTAGTAGTAGTAGTAGTGAGAATGTGCATTGAGAGGTCATGTCCTTCTCAGATCCAACATTCTCACTTGAAAAGTCTGTCAAGGTGGTCTGTACAGTTGCCATGTGTGCATGTGTCTGACAAGATGAACATCAAAATGGTATACAATACGTACAGGTTGTTAGGTTAGACACAATTGCAACAGTTAGAAACTTTATTCCGAAAACGTTTCGCCTACACAGTAGGCTTCTTCAGTCGAATACAGAAAGTAGGCAGGAACAGTAGAGATGTGAAGACGATGTATCAGTCATCACCCATGTAGTCGTGATTTGAGGTTGTCAGTCCTCTGCCTGGAGAATGATCTAGTTCCATAGTCAGGAACTTTGAAGATCAAGCGACAGTGCGGAGACTTAAATACTGTCGGAAGTCTCCGCACTGTACGCTTGTCTTCAGATAGTTCCTGCACTATGGAACTGAACTTCACCAGGCCGAGGGACTGACAACCTCAAATTCTACGACTACAAGGGTGATGGATGATTACTTCGGTATTCACACTCTACTGTTCAGCCTACTTTCTCGTTTGTATTCGACTGAAGAAGCCTACTGTGTAGCCGAAACGTTTCGGAATAAAGTTGTCTAACTGTTGCATATGTGTCTTACCTAACAACCTGTCGGTATTGTATACCATTTTGATGTTCAAGCAGCATGCCTATGGTACGTAATAAGGCAAATAGATTATTGGGATTTCATCACGAGTTGATAAATTAGACACATGTGCAAGCTCTTGGGTATCTTTATCGAGGAAACGGTTTCGCCGCACCAGTGGCTTCATCAGTCCATACAAAGGAGAATCTTGAGAGAACGGAGGAGATTGAGGTATCTGTCCTCAACCTTGAGTCGATGTGTCAGTCCATCAATCTTGATAATAGAATACGGCATACGTGCTGTGGAAGGACCTTATAAACCGTTGGCATGAGAAGTGCAGCAGTCATAGATGGTGTAACATTTGTTCAGTGTTGATAGTAGGTCGTGCCAAGAATTTAGCAAGCGAAGAATTCCCTTTCAGCACGTATGCCGTATTCTATTCAAGATTGTATGGACTGACCACATCGACTCAAGGTTGAGGGACTGATTACCTCATTCTTCCTGTTCTCAGATTATCCTTTGTATGGACTGATGAAGCCATGTGTGGCGACACGAATCGTTACCTCAATAAAGATAACAAGATGTGGCAATGTGTTCTAATTCTATCAACATGTCGGTGCTCTGAACATTCATATACAAACATCAAGAAGTGTAAGCAGCAGTAGTCCAGAGTCATACTGCAAGCTTTATACATCATTAGTAAGCCTCATCTAGATTATGCCACTCAATTCTTGTCTCCATATTACAGAATGGACATAAATTCGTTAGCAAAACATTCAGATTCAGGATGACCTAAATTAATACATAGCATTAGAAAATCCTTCCTTATGAAGAAAGATTGAAGACTCTTAAATTACATTCACTTGTTAGCGAAGGAATGAGGGGAGACATGACCGAAGTGTATAAGTTGGGAAGTAGTATTAAAACAGTGGATATTAATAAGTCTTGAGGATATCTCTCCAAGAAAGAACCGCAGTATTGGATTTAAATTAGATAAGTTTAGATTAGAAAGGACCTATGAAAGTATTGGTTTGGAATAGGGTAGTTGATGAGAGGAACCAGTCTACATAGTTGGGTTATTGAGGTTAGGACTTGGGATAGTTTCAAATTTAGGTTGGATAACATTCTAGATAATCCACAGAGTAGGGTCAGATAGGGCAGAGAACGAGACTTGATGGACCGCAGCATTGGTAATTTACTGAACCGAACATGCAAAATAAATAACACGTATAGAGATGGTGAACCAGCATAACTAATCAGGTCTTAGCATCAATAAATTAGGGACAGAAAGCAGTAAGAGGCAGTGACCATGCTGTGTTAAGTGCTTGGAATTTCTATAGAAACGGAAGATGAGAGGGAAATATGAAACAGTGGAGAACTAGATAGCAAGAGAGGAGGAAACTATGAACGAATGAGAGAAACTTACTAATTAAAAAGCACATTCCCAAGTTGTCAAAAGTCAGTCCGTGATATAATTAAGAAACTAGAAATATATGGGGAGTTACAGTAAGAAAAACTACCGACCAGAGAAAAAGAAATGAAAAAGTAATTTAATAGCAAATGTAGGGAGGCCAAGCAAAGAAGACAAAGAGGATTGATAAAGTTAGAGGGAGAAGATAAAAAAAAAAAGGAAGTCAGGACAGCTAGATCGACAAGCCAGGAAAAGAAAAGATAACGAAATAGTTGATAAAGCACTGGCGTACCTTGTTACAAAGGCTCGGTAGTGTCGAGACTTCATCCCCCCCCCAGCCCACCGAGATACCCCCACGCCCCCCACCCTGCCCTTCCACCCGGTCCCCCCCCCCAATACTTCCCTCCCCCCCCAACCACCGCCTGTCATGCGAATTCCTAGTGTCTACATACATATATATATATTTATATATATATATATATATATTTATATTGATATATATATATATTTATATATATATTATGAAGATTGAGACACTTATGCAGCTTATGGGAATCTTTATTCAGGAAACGTTTCGCCACACATGTGGCTTCTCAGTCCAATACAAGAGGAAAGGCGTAAGGAGAGGAGGAGTATGGGTAATCAGTGCCCTCAGCCTGAGAGTCGCGATGTGTTCAGTCCATCATTCTTGGATTGAGGATTGAAACACTTCGTCTCCAGGCTGAGGGACTGATTACCTCATATCCTCCCTCCTTACGCTTCTTTTGTATTGGTCTGATTGAAGCCACCTGTGGGCGTAACGGTTCCTGTATAAAGATTCCCATATGCCTGATAAGTGTCTCAAAGTCTTCATTATAATATATATATATATAACTTATATATATTTATATATTATATATTATATATATATATATATAGATAAGTAGATATTTTCTATATTCATTTATGTCGTGCCGAATATGTAAAACTGGTCAATTAGTACGAACTCATTAAAATTAAGTCCTTTCTAAATTTTTCTTTAAGTTAAAGATATATTTTTTTCATTAATGATAATGTAAAAAATTTTAATTTTGCACCATAAGAATCTTAGAAAAACTTACCTAACCTTATTATAACAAGTGCAATTTATTTTAGCTAACCCAACTAAATATATTTTAGATTTGTTTACAGTAATTTAATAGTAAACAAACAAAGTGAAATATATTTTTTCTTCGTTAGGTTAAGAATGAGTTTTGGCGAATTATTGCTACACAAATCTTTCGTTTGTCCTATATGGCAAGATGAGTGTTGCTATTAAAGCCAAGATCGCAAGTTCTGCCTATTCGGACGACACACAACACATACACTCACACAACCACACACCACTCTCACACACACACACACACACACACAAACATATATATATTATATATATAATATATATATATATTTATATATATATACCCCCCAATATATATATATATATATTTATATATAATATAGACACACACACACACACTAGGAATTCGCAAGATACAGGCGAAATATTCCACAAACACTGACTATGCTGAAGAAGACTCGCTCCTACGAACCTTGTAACAAGGTACACAGTGATTTATCTAACTACTAGTAACGTCTTACTACTCTATTATTTTTATATCCTAGTGGTTCATCCATGCACTCTGGCACTCGGATGATGCTTGGGTGCAGGAGTGCCTCACAAATGGAGCAGAGGTTTTCACTGCGAGAACACCGACCCTGACCACCAGAGGTCGACGTCGACAGTAGCAACTAGCTACACCATGAAGACTCACGTGCCTGTCATAGGGCTGCCCCTGCTATCTAGGGCTGTAAGTGGTATCCACTTGACAAGAATGCTCAAAGGCCCCTATTCATAAGGGCTGTATACATTGCATAGACTTGAACAAACGTTAGGACACTTTCTTCGGTGGATGCCTCACTGCCGGTAGCCATATGGAGAAGACTCGGGTCAGGGTTGTCCTAGAAATCAATAAAATGACCATATGTGTTCATCCATGGTAGTGTGAGACTTTCCTCAGTGATCACCTCGGCCACAGCCTGCCACTCCCGGGTGGCTGGCGGTGGCCGGTGGATCACTGAGGATGAGTTCTCACACTACCCATGGATCATGAACCATGGTCTCATATAGGTTTGCTACGGACGAACCTGTACCCGAGTCTTCTCCATATGGTACCCGGCATGTGGGCGTCCCGAAGTAAGTGTCTTAAGGTTTGTGTTCATAGTGATGCAATGTTTACAGCCTTTTGATGGGGCCTTTGGAGATTCTTGTCTCAAGTGAAATACCCACTTACAGGCCCTATAGCAGGGGCCTGCCAATGACGAGGCCACGGGTGATGTCTTCAGTGGTAGTAGCAAGTTAGCTACAAGTCGTCGTCGAACGCTCTGGTGTCAGGGTCGCAGTGTTCTCGCTGGTGAAATCCTCTGCTTGTTTGAGGCACTCTGCAACCCAAGCAACAGCCCGTGTGCCGGTATAGGCAGGGATGAACCACCTAGGGTATATAAAATAATAGAGGTAAGTGATGACGTTATAGTAGTTGATAAATCACTGTGTACCTTGTTACAAGGTTCGGTTAGGATCGAGTCTTCTTCAGCCATAGCTCAGTGTTTGGTGAATATTTCGACTGTTCTTGCGAATTCCTAGTGTGTGTGTGGTGTGTCTATATTATATTTATATATATAATTTATATATATATATTTTATATATTAATATATATTATAAGTCATTTATATATATTATGTATATGTGTGTGTGTGTGTGTGTGTGTGTGTCGTAGGCGTGTGTGTAGCACTTATAATACGGCTAAGAAGGGAAGAGCCCTTCGTGTAGTGTGGATATGTGTGTGTGTTGTCGTGCCGCAATAGGCAGAACTGGCTGATGCTTGGCTTAAATAGCATACACTCATCTTGCCATATAGGACAAGCGAAAATTTGTGATATGTATGTAAGAAATAATTTCGCCAATTAATCATTACTTAAACCTCTAACGAAAAAAAAAATATATTCACTTTTGTTTGTTTACTATTTAAATTACTTGTAAACCAAATCTAAAATATATATTGTTGGGTTTTAGGCTAAAAATAAATTAGCACTTGTTATAATAAGGTTTAGGTAAGTTTTTCTAAGATTCTTTTGGTGCAAAATTAAAATTTTTTAACATTTATCATTAATGAGAAAAAATATATCTTTAATTAATAAGAAAAAATTTAGAAAGGACTTATTTTAATGATTTCTTACTAATGTGACCAGTTTTTTTACATATTTCGGCACGACATATTATTATATATATATATTATATTATAATATATATATATCTATATATTTATATTATTTATATATATATATATATTTATATAGAAGATTGAGACACTTATGCAGCATATGGGATATCTTTATTACAGGAAAGTTTCGCCACACAGTTGGGCTTCATCAGTGATCATACAAAAGAGGAAGGCGTAAGGAGAGTGGAGTATGAGGTTAATCAGTCCCATCAGCCTGGAGTCCGGTGTCAGTCCATCAATCAAGATTGATGGACTGATACACATCGACTCCAGGCTGAGGGATGATTACCTGCATACTCTTCATCTCCTTACGCTTCCTCTTTGTATTGGATGATGAAGCCACTGTGTGGCGAAAACGTTTTCCTGATAATGTTCCCATATGCTGCTTCAAGTGTTCTCAATCATTCAGATATATAATATCATATATATATATATATATTTATAGATATATTATATTATATATATATATATTATTTATAATGTATGTATACACTAGGAATTCGCAAAGAACAGGCTCGAAAATATTCACAAGCACTGATCTCTGGACTGAAGATGTCTCGTACGCTACGAGCCTTGTAAACAAGTACGCGTGCTTTATCAACTTATGTTCGTTATCTTTTCTTTTCCTGGCTTGTTCGTATGCTAGTTGTCTCGACTTCCATTTTTTTTTTTCTCCCTCTAACTGATTATCCACCTCTTTTGTCTTCTTGCTTTGGCTCCTACAGTTGCTATTAAATTACGTTGTTTTCATTTCTTTTTCTTCTGGTCGTAGTTTTTCTTACTGTACTCCTACTATATATTTCTAGAGTTTTCTTTATTATATCACGGGACTGGACTTTTCCCATTTTCCCATTGCTTTTAATTAGTAAGTTTCTCATTCGTTTCTAGTTTCCTCTCTGCCTATCTATTTCTCCACTGTTTCTTATTTCCCTCTCATCTTCCTGTTTCTATTAGAAATTCCAACTTACACAGCAATGTGTCACTGCCTCTACTGGCTTTCTGTACCTAATATTTGTTGCTAAAGACTGATTTAGTTTGGCCTGGTTCACCATCTCCTTTTTCGTGTTATTTTATTTTGCAGTAGTTCGGATCAGTAAATTACCAATGATAGGTCCATCAAGTCTCGTTCTCTGCCTATCTGACCCTACATGTGGATTCTAGAATTTATCCAACCTAAATTGAAACTATCCAAAGTCCCTATGACCTCAATACCCAACTAGGTAGACTGTTCCTCTCATCAACTACCCTATTTCCAAACCAATACTTTCATTAGGTCTTTCTAAATCTAAACTTATCTAATTTATAATCCATTTATGCGGGTTCTTTCTGGGAGAGATATCCTGTCAAGACCTTATTAATTATCCCAACTGTTTTAATTCCTATTTCCATTATTACACTTCGGTCATGTCTCCACCTCATTCTTGTCTAACAAAATGTAATGTAATTAAGAGTCTTCAATCTTTCTTCAATAAGGAAAGATTTCTAATGCTATGTATTATTTAGTCATCCTAATCTGAATGTTTTCTAACGGGAATTATGTCCATTCTGTAATATGGAGAACAGAATTGAGCTGCTAATTCTAGGTGAGGCCTTATAATGATGTATAAAGCTGCAGTATGACCTCTGGATCTACTGCTGCTTACATTACTTGAATGTTTGTAGATGAATGGTTCAGAGAAACGTACATGTTGATACATTAGACACATGTGAACTCTTGGGTATCTTTATTGAGGAACGTTTCGCCACAAGGGGCATTCATCAGTCCATACAAAGGTGAATCTTTGAAGAACAGGAGGAGAATGATGGTTAAATCAGGTCCTAAACCTTGAGTCGATGTGGTCAGTCCTCAATCTTGAAGTAGAATACGGCTACGTGCTGAGAAGGAATTCTTTCGCTTGCCCTAATTCTTGGGCAGACCCTACTTCTCAACACTGAAAAATGTTACACCACCTATTGACTGCTGCACTTCTCATGCCAACGGTTTCTAAGGTCCTTCTCAGCACGTATGCCGTTTTTATTCAAGATGTTGGACTTGACCACATAGATCAAGGTTGAGGGTATGATTTACCTCATTCTCCTCCTGATTCTTCGCAAGATTCTCCTTTGTATGGACTGATGAAGCCACTTGTGGCGGCGAACGTTTCTCGATAAAGATTACCAAGAGTTGCACATAGTGTCTACTTTATCAACTTCTTGATGTAAACCTCAATAATCTTTTTGCTTTATTCGTACGCTTAGGCATTGCTGTCTTGAACATCAAAATGGTAGACAATACGACAGGTTGTTTGAGTAGAACATATGCAACAGTTAGACACTTTATTCCGAAAACCGTTTCGGTCACACAGTAGGCTTCTTCAGATCGAATACAGAAGTAGGCTGGATACAGTAGAGATGTGAAGACGATGTAATCAGTCCATCACCTTGTAGTCGTAGAATTTGAGGTTGTCAGTCCCTCGGCCTGGAGATGTTTCAGTTCCATCGTCAGGAACTAGCTGAAGATCAAGCGACAGTGCGGAGGACACTTCCGACGTATTTAAGTCTCCGCACTGTCTCTTGATCTTCAGATTGTTCCATGACATATGGACTGCCAACTTCTCCAGGCAGAGGGACTGACA
Organism: Cherax quadricarinatus; assembly: GCF_026875155.1. NCBI lineage: Eukaryota > Metazoa > Arthropoda > Malacostraca > Decapoda > Parastacidae > Cherax > Cherax quadricarinatus. The sequence continues at coordinate 14,418 of NW_026475755.1, forward strand.
ACCATCAAATTCTTACGATACAAGGGTGGATGGAACTGATAATCGTCTTCTCATCTCTACTGTTCCGCCTACTTTCTGTATTCGACTGAAGAAGCCTTCTGTGTAGGCGAAACGTTTCGGTAATTATAAGTTGTCTAACTGTTGCATTATGTGTCTTACCTAAAACCTGTCGGTATTTGTTATACCCATTGTGACTGTTCAATCTTGTCAGGGACACTGCACACATGGCATCGTAGTACAGAAAAACCTTGGACAAGCTTTTCAAGTGAGAAGTGTTGGATCTGAGAGGGACCATGACTCTTCGTGGGGCTACATTCTCACTACTACTTCTACTACTACTACTACTACACTACTACGATACTACTACTACTACTCTGCACCCTCTCCTTCTCGACAGTATTTACGTCTCCGCTCTGTCGCTGGATGCTTCAGATAGTGCCCTGACTATGGAACTGAACTTCTCCAGGCGAACTTCATAATTCATAATATACTCTGGCATATATATCAATAAGATGGGGGTAGTTTAATAACTGACCAACCGCTATGGGCTACGAATTCCTAGCTGAACAGTGAGTGACTGAGGTACATGGGGGCGGCATATCCATCTGCTACCGGAACTTCCTCTGCATACTTGCTGGATGCGATATGATAAAAAACGAAATTGTCCCTATTCTCGGTGGTTAGGCGAAAAGTTTCGAGAAATAAAGTATAGTCTAGAACAGTTGCATTATGTGTCTTACCTAACAAAACCTGTCGGTCTTTGTTATACCATTTTTGATGTTCATTCTGTACAGATCACTGCAACACGTGGCCTCTTGGTACAGAAAAACACATGGGACAAGCTTTTTCAAGTGTGATGGGGGGGTTTATTAGGAGATGTGAGGGTCTGGTATAAAGAACGATGGGTGCGTCTGGAGATCGACGTCGTATTGTAGTTTGCTAGGATAGGTGGTGGTCGTCAGTAAGTCGTAGCTCGTTAAGAGTCGTGCGTAAGTCGTCGTCGACTCGTCGTAGTCGCCGGCATCCTCGCCTTCCGACAGTATATTTATATGTAATGATCCGCGCTGTCTCGCGGTGATATTTCAGATAGGTTTACTAGATCTATGGAAACTGAATCTTCTCCAGGCCCGTTTGGAGGGGGTAAATGCAACCTCAAAATTTACTAGTACGATCTACAATGAAGGTGAATGGAATTGAATTATCATGGTCTTTCACACATCTCTACTGTCCTGCTCACTCTCTACGTTATTCGATGATGAACAAGCCTACTGTTGTTTATGGTAGGCGAAACGTATTTTCGGAAAATAAGTTAGTATCTAACTGTTTGCATATGTGGTCTTACTTCTAAAGTACTTGCCTGTCTTTGGTTAGTAAGGCTTTGCTGTCTCACCATTAACCCCCAAGTACCTATTTTCGCATATTCTGTATGGTCGCTCATAAGGTTCTACATTTAGTTTAAAACATTATGTTTAACACATAGGGCTATAGAGAACACTTTTATGCATGTCTAAGACTTATAGACGGGGGTAGGTTCAATAGGAAACGTCTTTATATGGTAATGTAAGATACCGGTTGAGCGTTCTGAGATGATCATCGTGCTGTTAAACAATACATGCTGTTCCCAAATGACATTTATCCATAATAAGGAATAAATTAGGATCAAAATAGAAATGGGACCCCAAAATGGAATTAATAGTGGCTCAATCATTCTGGGGAGGAGTCGACTTTGAATTTTTGGTATAAGAGTTTATATTCCGTAAAGGTTGTTTATGGTTTTGACAACATATTGCAACAGTTAGGTTTCTTGTATGCGAATCGTGGCGCAATTCTCCTGGAGGAGAGGAGGATGGGCGATGGTTATTGGTAAAGTAAGTTAATTTATGGGGTTTTGTAATACTGATCTAGTGTAGGAGATAGTCGTGGGATTCTGTCCTTCCCCTGTCTACGTTGTGAAATGAGGTGGGCCTGGCCGCTGGCGGTGGTGATATGAGTGCTTAGAGGGGCCTGGGGTTTTGTGTTACTAAGAAAGTCGGGAGATGGTGGATATCAATAGGATTGGGTCTGGCTTGGGTGCCCCGGTGGTCGAGCGGAACTTTTATTAGTGGGGGTGGTTGATTGTATGTTGGCAAGTGTGTGAGAAGTTTGGGTAAATTTAGAGATAGATGAGGGGGGTCTATTAGGAGGGCTGTGGCACGCGCGCGATTATGACCTTGAACGGTCCGCTCGAGGTTTACCGAGAGAGGTGGGGATTCGATGGAATTTGCGGGAGGGTAGGTCACTGTTACCAAGAGGCCCTTGTATGTTGCCAGTTAGTTTACATTTACTGAACAAGGATATCGTGAACAATTAAATTGGTATTTATTAAAAATACTTGGGACAGTGTTTGTTAGGTAAGACACATATGCAAACAGTTAGGTAACATTTATTCGGAAACGTTTCCGCTACACAGTATGGCTTCTAGTGCACGCTCGAGTACAGAAAGAAAAGTTGAAATAGAAAGCTGAAGATACGTGACCAGTACGTTGTAATCACTGTCCTATTCACCGTAAAGTTTGGATGAGTGGTGGTCAGCTCCCTCTAGTCTGAGAGTTAGAGCTTATTTGAGGGTCCTTGCGTATGAAACAATATAGTGAGATTTTTGAGTGACAGGATTGGTAGCCCTGATATTTAGCGGCCCCCAATGTGTTTGTGAGACGTAGGTCACTAGACAGAGGTTTAAGAACCATTTTAGTTGAAGTGTTCAATCGTCGACATCTGCCCAACACACATTCATGCAAGGGACTACTTCTTGTGTACCAGAATACATAATAAACTTCGACAACCTTACTAGTTTTTAGAGAACGGCGAGATTTGAGAGGGTTCGGACCTACCTATCCTGTAGGCTGAAATTTTTACCTAGTAGTGTGCGGTAACCGCAGCATGCTGTTTTGGGACCGACGTCGCTACACGAGAACAGCGGGTGCTGCCTTTTTTCTGTTTGTGTTCGCCTGGCCAGGGCTCGGATGACTACCTTTATGGTTTCTTACCAGTGGTTCCAATAGGCTCTGCTCCATGTAAAGAGTGAGGGTCGAAATGGGTGCAGGAAACTCACTCCTCAAAACTGTATAGGTGTGGTCGGGAAATTAATGATGTCGCTCTGTCAATTCTAGTTGCGTCGTGTCGTACGTTCTAGACTGTTCGGTTATCGTTATCTCTGATAGTAGAATGCCTTACTGATAGTCAGGCAGTTACGGTTAGCGTTTTGTTTAGATAACCGTAACATTCGTTGCATTATGTGTCTTTACCTAATCATCTTTTAGGGTCAATAGATAGGATATTTATAGAGCGTTATTCAAAAGACGTAGAATTTGATGCCGAGGGTTTTTTCTTAGTTTAATCTTGGATAGATAACCAGCTATATTTGACATCATGTAGGGGACGTTTAAAAAGGAGGTATAAGAAAATGCTAAATGAGGACTTATGAAATTAAATTTGCCCAATGGGAGGGATTCAGTAACTAACCAAATAAAGTTTTTTACCTGTGTTTAATTAGATTACATAAAATTGAAGAGTAGACGTCTCTTAAAATAATCTGGGCATCTCGCAGACAAGGTGAATGAAATGTGCTTATTCTTAATAATTCTTTTCTCTTCGGTTTTCATCAGGGTGACACTGACATTATCCAGCAATTATTTTTTATGTTAGGTAAGACACATATGGCAACTGTTAGGTATATTGTATTTCGAAACGTTTCGCCTACACTGTAGGCTTTCTTCAGTCGAGTATCAGAATAGGTACTCAGATGAAGAAATGTTCCAAATCTGTCAGTGGTCACTGCAGACACAAGCGGTATCTTTGGTACAGATCTGAAAATCAAGCTTCGACAACCTCTACTAGTGTAGATCGGCTGGATTGAGAGGGACTGACCCCCTAAGTGACCTAGTCTCACCTCCTGGTGCTTTATAGGCTCCATCCTGTCCTTTTCTATACTTCGTTAGTCGGGTCTTCGACTTATGCTCGTGTGGGACGTGTGCTTACCTAAACAGCAGCGACGATCTCGCCTCTCTCGAAAGGACATGTGAGTAGTTCTGATTGGTAAGTTGTGTGATTACCATCGCAGAGTGGGTCGCAGTGGCAAATTGACAGTTAGTTTTGTAGTCTAGTGTGGGTGTAGAAGAGAAGGCTTGTAGTTGTGTGTGGTGTTTGATGTGTGTAGAGTAGAAGAGGTAGACAAGTGCGTGGGGGGCCAGCATTGGGGGAGGGAGGGAGGTGTGAGAAGGGGAGGGAGGAAGGAAGGGGTGGAGGAGCAGGGACAGGGTTGGGGAGGGAGGAGAGTGGGCCTTGCTCTGAGGAGGAGAGGAATGGCCTTTCTAGAAGGGCAGGAAATTTGCAACTGCAGTGTGTGACCCGCCCCCCCCCCCCCCCCCCCCCCCCGCAGTTAGAATCATTTAAGGAGGAGGTTGCAAGTGTTCCAGAAGGTGGCCAGTTGCTGAGAACATCTGGAGCAGACTTGTGTAGATGTGCATGTGTTTTTTGTCGTGGCCTGAATTTGTAGCATTTAAGGACATTGTGGGATTGTGGAAGTTCGGAGTGAAGGAGAGTGTTTGGTGGAATGCAGATGGTCTTGGCAAAGATTCCTTGACTGAAAGTGTGTAGAGGCGTCAGCAAGAGGTAGAACAGCGTATTTTGAGAATGGTAGAGGTTTTCTGGTCTGTAGATATCGTCAACAGAGACTTGTTCTTATACTGATATCTTTTATTAAGTCTTCTTTGTCTGTGTCATAGGCTTCAGGATGGAGTAGTCTACGTTTAGCAAATGTCTGTGCTTTTGGCACCCCCAACTAAAACAGAAACAACCCTCAAATATATGCCGCGGGGCATAGATAAAGAAAAAATGTCAACTTCGAAGCTCAAGATTCCTGCATCTGTGATCAGTGGACTGTAAGTAAGAATTTTTGGTGTGGCGAATATCAGCTTTGTATTCAGGAAGTTTGTTCATGGTCCAGTTGGATAAATAAGACACAAGCAGGTAATCGACAGCGCAGTAGGCTTTATCAGTCGAGTATAGACGTGACTAATACCGGAGACAGTTGAAAAAGATTTCGAGATGTACTGTCCCTCGGCATTGATAGATATCAAGAGTATTGCACGTCTCTTGTTCATCGACCTGTCGGTATTGTGTACCGTCAATATAAAGATGGCTCCCTTTATTCTCAGCTCTCTTTAACTTTTGAAATTTGTGTCGCGCGCGCACACACGATCAGGAACTGATAATCGACCCCTAAAAGGACATATAGGTGAGTACACACACACAAAACTTGTATGGTAGCAATATGCAAAAACAATTTATTTACATTATAAATTCAAACTCAAGTCATCAGGGCTGCCAAGTTATTCACTTGAATTTTTTGTTTCATTTCATTCCGGTTATCTGTTTTCCTTTTGATCTTAAAGCGTTCACATGCACCTTGTTTATTCTTATTCTTGTACCAAACCCGCTTCCTACGAAATAGGATAAAAATCTTGGGGAGAGAGAAAGAGAGAGAGAGATAAAAAAAAGTGAATTTTAATTTTTAACCCTGGACTGGTAAGCCACAGGAAAGCCTCGGTCATGTGACCAAAATAGCTCTAGTCAGTTGGTCATTTTATGACTAGGAATAAAACACCACCGGGACCAAGCTGGCTAGGAGTGGTGGGTGTGATTACCACCAGCGCCTAGCTGGCCTGGGGTGGTGGGTATGGTCAGGTGCTAGGCATGGCGGAGACCTGGGCTCCACCTTCGATATCTTCATCTCTCCAAGATAGTTATCCACACTAAATGGGATACACCGGTGTTGAACATTTGCGGCTGATCAGTAGAGGTACAACAACCGATATCAGATTTTAAAAAATTTTTAAAATTAGCGAAGTGGCACTTAGCCCACTAACAACATGAACTTCGAACTAAGTATAATACACCAGAACTGAAAATTTTAAGCCGATCAGAAGAGGTATGTTCAAGTTATCGCTGGGAGCTTGCAGGTAAAAAAATAATACTATACTAACTACTACTACTACTACTACTTCACTACTACTATACTACTAATTGTTATTATTATTATTATTATATTAATTATTATTATTATTATTATTATTATAAGTACTGCCAGCAATATACCCCCGGGAAATGCGGGAAATACCCCTCCTCCTGGATGGTTAACCCCAGATTAAATGCTAGTGCTCACTGCCAAGGCTAGTCATAAGTATGTACACCACTGTTGTCTTAACACGGGCACGTCACATTCCCGTCACCCTCCTGATAATTTCCCCAAAAAACGCTGACGCGTGATTTACTGCAGCAGTATTAAACCTTTTTTATTTTGCATGAGTGGAGAAGAGGGAAGGCGGTGGGCGTAAATAATGTAGTAAAAGGAATGTGGGATCAAAGGATGAACGCAGACAAAAAATTTATGACAGATCGAGGCAGTTGGTAACAGCAGTGCAGAATGGGGGCAGTAGTTTTTTAAAATGCGGCAGTAGCTGAACGTGATGTGCCTGTATGTATATATATAACCGCTCGTTCGTGCATCCACGAACGAGTGGTTTTAAGCAATTGACAATACTGTGACTGACCGGGAATGGAACCCCCCGATCCTTTAGCACGCCTCGCGAGAAGTCCGCCAAAATTCCGAGACGCCCTAGTCCACTCGGCCAGCAATGCTTCAAACATCAAGTGCCCAGTACCACTGGACTGTCCCCCCTGATGCCAGCACATACTGGCCATTCTCCTTGTTGGCGAAAAGTTTCCACAATATAGATACTTTAGTGTTGCACATGTGTCTTAGTCATCAAATTACTATATGTAGCTTTACATTAGATGAAACATGTTTACGATAAGAAAGACACTACTGTGACCAGGATACATTTAGGTTACCTATTTACGTGGAAGGTTGATGTAAAACTCTGAGAGGGAAGACAATGTAAAGTGTGTGAAGAGAAAAAACACACGCACTCCACCCCTCTATCTTTGAAGGTAGCCGAGTTCATGAATATAAATTAAAATTAATAATATTTAGGGAACAGTATAAACATGTTCCCAACTAAGGTTTATAAGAGGTTACAAAAAAGCTGGATTTTCTGCATTTAGACGAGGATAATTTTTAATGCTAATATTATCTGACTGTTACAAGGATGGAGTCAGTATCACCAATAGTGTGTTAACAAATAAGTACCGTGTTTAATGTTGCAATGTTTACTCACAGGATGATTAGCGCGCCAGTAATCACCCTTGGGGGCAAAAATAAACTGTAAATCTGAAAATAGAAAATAAAAGCGAGTTTAAGGGAACTGTAGTCGTATTTGTGAAGGAGAATGGAAACCATTGTGCTAATTTTATCGGTGAGTCGCTCTTGGGAAGGAGCAGATCCCCCCGCAGGTCACACGTCCCTTGTTCGTAGTGGTGAAACATTCCCCGGGTAGGCTGTGTAGTTTCAGCAGGGGAAAAAAGGGTGCCTTTCATCAATCTAGATTATTGTTTTCATTACAAGAACTGACGTGAAATGATTAGCAAAGTACACTGCATGTTGAGGACGTGCTTTGCAAAGTTGCAGTTAAGCAGCATTCACCAGTCAGTGCGCGTTCGGCTGTAGCATATCCATATTATTTTTTTTTATTTACTGAGTAATCACGTTCCCAGTCATTAATAAAATAATGTATTGCTTGTTGCCATGTATATTTCTATTATATGTCGACCATATTTAAAATTTTTTATATGGTAGCTACTTTTTGTTTTGAAAAAAAAGGCACTATCATTCAGTATCAGTGTGAAAGGGACGATGTTGCAACATTTTGTAACATGTTAAATGCACGTTATACAGACACCGCAAATGCAAGAGTTTTAGTATCCTTAATATGATGGTAATATTAAGCTTAAAAAAAAGGCCTTCCAAAAGAATTTACAGTGTCAAAAAATGAATTTAGGGATGAAAAACATACGTTTAAGAATTTTTAACTATCAAAAATTCTACTGGGGCGTCCATTTTTTTTTCTGCAAATTTGCCACAGTTCAATGGATGCCTTGGTAATTCATGGAAGCTGTTAGAGACCCCTGGGAATCGTGACGTTAAAAAAGGGTTTCCGTTCACCAAAAATGATAAGGGTTTTGTGGACAGCTAACGTTAACTTTATATGAAAGAACTGCTTTATATGGTTACGGGGTTGTATGATGTTCCCCGTGCCTTGCCTCCCCTTTCTCACGAACACAGTGCTTTTTGCGGCAGGGAATGGGCAAACCGATTCGGATCCATGGTCGTTTCCGTACATACGAGAAAAACTTAAAGGGGATGAAGAGGTTATACTCATAAGGGGAAACCTACAACAGCCGATGCCCAGCAAAAAGGGGAGCCCCTCAACAACAATCTGTGGTAACCAAAAAGCGCCAATGGTCTCATCCTTCAGGCCGGACAACGGCAAGCAGGGGGGGTGGACTACACAGGCCCCACATTGGCGATACCTGTCCCCAAACAACAGGAGGGAAAAGGGGGGCGCTGCCAGCTTCAGAGATTTCCAAAAGTCAGAAAATACGTAAAATTGTCCATCTTAAGTTTGTTCCCATAGGCTAGAGACCCGGGCCCCATGAAAAAATTTCACTGGGTTTCCTTTAAAGGGAGTAGCAAAAGACTCATCATTTTTCTTTTCCCAGCGATCAGCGCTGTTTACCCGGGGGACGCGCCCACCTGAGGAGCTGGAGGATTTCGCATATAATCTTGACAAACAGTACAATATGTACTTGAAATGACATGTAATGCCACTTTGTACCGCAAGTATCCTTTAAATCTTGTTTTACCATATTTTGTAATAAAATTAAACCCATTGGGTTTTTTTTATTTTTTTTTACCCAAAAACACAAACCACAAACACACACAACACCACCCACACACCCACACAGTGGGGACCCGTGACGGGGGGGGTCCCCCAGGGTCGGTCCTAGGACCAGTGGGGATTTTTGGTATATGTAACGACATACGGGGGGTTGACCAGAAGTGTCCCCGTTTGCAAAAAAGATGTGAAGTTAAAAAAAGGGGAATTAAAAACGAGAGGACCAGGGAGGGCTTCAAAGGACCTGGACAGCCCGGACACCTGGGGCCAGCAAAAAGGCTTCTCGAATTTAATCCTGCCAAATCAAAGTCTGGGAAATAGGGGAAGGGCACAAAAAGAAACCCCGACCCGAGTTTAAGGGGTGGTGGCCCAAAAACTGCAAACCTCCTCAAGGAAAAAAGAACTTGGGGGGGGTAAAAAAAACCGGGCATGGGCTCCCCGGGGGCACACATCAATCAATAACTGCTGGCATAGGGCGCCTGGCCCCCAAAAAATGGAAAAAGGGTTCCGATACCCCTTTGTAAGGAAACATTTAAGACCTGACACCGGTAGGGCAGGCCCATACGGGGTATGCAAACACCCCGTTTGGAACCCGCCTTGATAAAACACGTCAAAAAACTAGAGAAAATACAAAGGTTTGCCCACAAGGTTAAATTCCAGAGCTAAGGGGAATGTTTCCCATGAAGAAAGATTTAAGGGAAAAAACGGCCTGGGGCGACAAGGGGAAAAGGGGGTCAGGGGGACCTGATAACGACCTATAAAATACTGCGTGGTAGACAAGGTGGACAAAAGACAGGATTTTTCCAGGGAGGGGACACAGAAACAAGAGGCCCCAAAAGGAAGTTTAAAACCAAAAAAAGTCAAAAAAAGCAGGGGGGAGGAGGAAAATATTTTTTTCCCTATAGAGTTGTAAAGGGGTGGAATAGCCTAGGAAAAAAGAAAGTAGTTGGGGGGGGAGGAACCTTCAAGTTTTTAAAACGAGGTTTGATAAAGCTCATGGAAGGGGGAGGAGAGGGGGCCAGTAACCAAACCCGGGGAAAGGCGGGGCCAGGGGCCGGGGGCCCCCTGCAACCACAAAAAGGTTTAGTCCAAAAGGGGAGTAAAACACCACACACACACACACACACACACCCCACAAAACAAAATGGTTAAGTGTCAAAAGGGAAAGGGAAAAGAACATTTAAAAATGTTGGGTTTTTTGTTATTTGCTCATCTAAATGGAAATCACACACAAGTGAGAAATTGCCCTCATAACTTTTTAGTATTTGTTTATGCTGTCCTGAGTGCAGCAGCTTGACTGCCTGGGATAAATATTATGAATAAGCTACACTGATTGCCCCAGCGGGAGTATGTATATATATATATATAATATATATATATATATATATATATATATATATATATATATATATATATATATATTATATATATTATATATATATATATGCAATAGATCACAGTAAACAGGTGATTTCAGAATATGCAAAACAACCACTCTGAAAGAATAGAGAAATTCCAAGCGCTTTCGTGACTACTCACATTATCAAGGAACTATGAAAGTAAAGCATCCAAGGAAGCTATATAAGGGGTCTGGCCAACACCTCACTATCAGATCCCACAACGGTTAAACACCTGACGCGCGCCGGCCCAACTGGACAGGTCCTTTGCTCAACTCACCAACAAACCATTTACCCAAGAAAAATTTAAAAATTATTATTTGTCCAGTGTTTATTAAATTCTTCCCAAATTCTATTAATTATAAATGGATCTAATTTATATAAACCAAAGGAAATATTCATATTATTGTCAAAACTGCTTTTTATGAAACAAGATTCAATTATATTCCTGTTTACCTGGACTTGCTTGATACTACTTTCTCAACTTTTTGAAAATCAATTGGATGGTTAAAATCTCTTAAATGAATAAATAGAGCATTGGAATCTTGTCCAGTTCTAATGCTATATTTATGTTGTTTTAATCTTGTTCGAGATTTTTACCAGTTTGACCGTAATAAACTTTATCGCAAATTTTACAAAGGAATCTTATAGACACATCCATCAGCATTTGGGGGGAATTCTTTATCAAATGTTTTTTTTATTGTATCAAGATTTTTGAATAAAACTAATATTAAAAGTCTTAAGAAGAGAAGGCATATCAACCAAGTTTTCATGGTAAGGGAGAACCAACATATTTTTAGTTGAATAAGGCTGGTTGTCCTTTTTGGATTGTAAAAAGTATTTCTAGCAACTTTAAAAGATTTTACAGTACATTTCTTGGGTATTTTAAATCATTACCTATTTCATACATTTTGGATATTTCCTCATCTATGAACTCAGGACTAAAAATTCGTAAAGCTCTCAAAAAAATTGATGAGAAAACAGACAGTTTGACTCATCTTTATGCGAGGAATAATAGTGGACATAACAGTTTTTGTAGGTTTTTTTGTAAATTTTAATTTGAATTCATTATTACCCTTAATAATTAATGTATAGCTAAGCTATACATAGAGGCCCTAACAGACTACACAGCGCCCAGGGAAAGCTGGAAGGGAAAATGACAGACCACTGGGCCTAGGGACAACAGTAGTGAAGAGATTTAAGAAAGGAAAGCTGAAATGGAGGCAACCCAAATCGAACCAGGGGGTTTAAAAAGGGATATGCAGGGGAAAATGAAAGGGAGAGATCAGTCTTTGTTTTTGGGCTCCCGGAAGTTGAAGGTTAAACTTACAAAGAAGACAAGGGGAGAAAAAAGCTATTGAAAGCATCATGAAAGCATAGGAGAAGATGACATGACCCACCTGGCAAATTTTCTGAGAATAGGGGGCTTTGCAAGAGGAAAACACGGCCAAAGTGATTTTCAAGGCAGAATCGACTCAAAACAGGATCCTGCAGGAGAAAGCAAAAACTAAGGGGCATGCCAGCGTACCGGAAGGTGTATCTCGATTGTGACAGAACACGTGAAGAAAGGCAGAAACTGAAAGAGAGGGTACAAAGACAAAAGGAGGAAAGAGATGTGAAGATAAAGATGGACAGGAGAACCCAGACTAAGGAGGAAGTTCAAATACAACTTCCCTCGCAACCACCAACAAAAGCCCCCAACCAGGACAACCCCAATGCAACCAAACATTCTAACCCAAAACACATATGCCATCCCAGTGCCCCACCCACTTCATTACAACTCCACAGCAACCACCCATAGTTCCTCATCAGGTTTCCCGCTTCCCAACCCAAGTGTACCCCCACAGACCACAGTTTTAGAAAAGAAGTTGAAGGTTTGGTATACAAATGCAGACGAAATATCAAATAATATGAGGAGTGGGATGAAAGAATCAAGGAGACATCCCCAGACCATAAAAGCACTCACAGAAACGAAACTCACCCGGATGAGAACAGATGCAATTTTTCCACCCGGATATCAAATCCTCAGGAAAGATAGAGGGAGCAGAAGGGGAGGAGTTGCATTGCTCATTAAAAACCCATGGGGGTTTGAGGAAATGGATGGAATGGGCGTAAAGGACTACATAGTAGGAATAATCCAGTCCCGAGTGCCAGAAGTGGTAAAATTTCATTAAAGTACAACCTGTCACAGACCTGCAGGAGGGCCCAAAAGAAGAATACGACGAGAGCAACAGAGCAATGGTAGACACATTAGCCGCGGTGGCCAGAAGAGCTAAAATGGGAGAGCAAAGATACTAGTTATGGGTGATTTCAGTCCAAAAAGATTGACTGGGAAAACCCGGAGCCCCACGTGGGTTTCCCCAAAAAATGGGAGCCAAGATGATGAATGTGGTACTGGAAAACCTCATGCTCAGCATGTTAAGAGACACTACCAGAGAGAGAGGTGAGGATGAAACCAAGCAAGACTGGGCTAGTATTCACCTTGATAGCTTGGATATCGAGGATATCAGTACGAAAGGCCCCTTGGAGCTAGTGATCATTTTAGTTCTGTGCTTGATTACATAGATGAGCTACAAGTGGAGAGGGTAGCAGAATAGGATGAAAAAAACAAACCTGAAAAGGGGGGGCTACACAGGCATGAGGAACTTCCTGCAAGACATTCAGTGGGAGAGAGAATTGGAAGGAAAACCAGTAAAGAAATGATGGACTAGGGGACAAAATGCAAGGGGCCGAGGAGAGGTTTGTTCCCAAGGGAAAACAGAAATAATGGGAAGACCCAAAAAACGAGTCCCTTGGTTCACCCCAAAAGGGGTAGGGAGGCAAAAAAATAAGTGCACTAGAGAATGGAAAAAGTACAGAAGACCAAGGACCCAGGAAAATAAAGAGAGCCGAAGAGCCAGAAACGAATATGCCCCAGATACGAAAATGACATAGCATCAAAAGTTAAATCTGACCCGGGTGAAAATTTGGAGTTGAAGAGAGTGTTTGGAGGAATGCGGATGGTCTTGGCAAGGATTCCTTGATTGAAGAGTGTAGAAGGAGTTGAACAGCGTATTTTGAGGATGGTAGAGTTTTCAGGTCTGTAAACATCCGTCTGCTGCCAAATCATTTTTCATTTTGTGTTAAGTGGTTTTATCTGTTACGGTTAATTTCTGTACCAAGATTAGGATCATAAATTTACTCATGATGTGTAAATATGACATTTTAATGTAAAGATGTTTCATTCTCCAGGAACAAAATATAAAAAATATCAGTGCCCCTTGTATATAATTTCTCTCATCTCTTGGTATGTCTCCCTATTTGTTCCAACTTTTTAACAATACCTGTTTATATTCAATTTAAAACAATAGTTTTTTAGGTGCATTTCTTTGATTTAAAATTTGTATAGTGAAGTATGAAATGTGACTGCACCTTATTGAACCATCACAGGTTAACAGTGTTGTTGATGCTATCTACAGCAACTAGCAACAGTAACATACCTCATCAGTAATATATGCGCGCTGGGCATAGATAAAGAAAAAATGTCAACTTCGAAGCTCAAGATTCCTGCATCTGTGATCAGTGGACTGTAAGTAAGAAACTTTTTGGTGGCAGCCCCTCCCCCCCCCCCCACCCTCCCCCGCCCCCCCCCCCCCCCCCCCTCCCCATACCTACAGACGTTGTTCATGGTCCAGTTGGTAAATAAGCCACAAGCAGTGTAATCGACAGCGCAGTAGGCTTTATCGTCGAGTATAGACGTGACTAATACCGGAGACAGTTGAAAAAGATTTCGAGATGTACTGTCCCTCGGCATTGATAGATAACAGAGGATTGCACGTCTCTTGTTCAATCGACCTGTCGGTATTGGTACCGTCCAATTAAAGATGGCTCCCTTTATTCTCAGCTCTCTTTAACTTTTGAAATGTGCGCGCGCGCAACACGATCAGGAACTGATAATCGCCCCCTAAAAGGAACATATAGGTGAGTACCACAAACACAAAACTTTGTATGGTAGCAATAGGCAAAAAAACCATTTATTTACATTATAATTCAAACTCAATGGAATCAGGGCTGCCACGTTTATTCACTTGAATTTTTTGTTCATTTCATTCCGGTTATCTGTTTTCCTTTTGATCTTAAAGCGTTCACCATGCACCTTTGTTTATTCTTATTCTTGTACCAAACCCGCTTCCTCGAAAGAGGATAAAAATCTGGGGAGAGAGAAAGAGAGAGAGAGATAAAAAAAGTGAATTTTAATTTTAACCTGGACTGGTATGCCCAGGAAAGCCTCGGTCATGTGGACCAAAAATAGCTCTAGTTCAGGTGGTCATTTTCTGACAAGGAATTAAAACACACCGGGGCCAGCTGGCTAGGAGTGGAGGGTGTGATTACCACCAGCACTAGCTGGGCCTGGGGTGGTGGGTTATGGTCAGGTGCTAGGCATGGGCGGAGACCTGGGCTCCACCTTCGATATCTTCATCTCTCAAGATTAGTTATCCACATAAATGGGATCCACGGTGTTGAACATTTGCGGCCTGATCAGTAGAGGTAAAACCCAACAACCGATATCAGATTTAAATTTTTAAAAGTTAGCGAAGGGCTCTTAGCCCACTAACAACATGAACTTGAATAAGTATAATCACCAGACTGAAAATTCAAGCCGATCAGAAGAGGTATGTTCAAGTTATGCCTGGGAGCTTGCAGGTAAAAAATCTACATACTACTACTATCTACATACTACTACGACTACTACTACTACTACTATACTACCTAATTGTTATTATTATTATTCATTATATTATTTTATTATTTTTATTATGTATTATTATAAGTACTGCCGCAATATCAACGGGAAATGCGGAAATACCCCTCCTCCTGGATGGTTAACCCCAGATTAAATGCTAGTTGCTCACTTGCCAAGGCTAGTCATTATAGTATGCTCACACATGTTGTCTTAACACGGGCACGTCACATTCCCGTCACCCTCCTGATAATTTCACCAAAACCGCTGATCGCGTGATTTTACTGCAGCAGTATTAACCTTTTTATATTTTGCATGAGTGGAGAAGAGGAAGGCGGTGGGGTAAATAATGTAGTAACAGATGTGGGATCAAAGGATGAACGCAGACAAAATTTATGACATGATCGAGGCAGTTGGTAACAGCAGTGCAGAATGGAGGCAGTAGTTCTTTTACATGCGCAGTGCTGAACGTGAGTGCCTGTATGTAAATATATAACGCTCGTTCGTGCATCACGACGATTGGTTTTAAGCAATTGACAATACTGTGACTGACGGGGAATGGAAACCCCCCGATCCTTTAGCACGCTCGCGAGAAGTCCGCCAAAATTCCGAGGACGCCCTAGTCCACTCGGCCAGCAATGCTTCAAACATCACCAGTGCCCAGTACCATGGACTGTCACCCCTGATGCAGCACATACGTGGCATTCTCCTTGTTGGCGAAAGTTTCCACAATATAGATACTTTAGTGTTGCCCCATGTTATCTTAGTCATCAAGTTTACTATAGTAGCTTTACATTAGATGAAAACATGTTTACCGATAAGGAAGACACTACTGTGACCAGGATCATTTAGGTTACCTATTTACGTGGAAGGTTGATGTAATAACTCTGAGAGGCGGAAGGCCAATGTAAAGTGTTGTGAAGAGAAACAACCCCCACCCACTCCATCCCTCTATCTTTGAAGGTAGCCGAGTTCGTGATATATAAATTAAAAGTAATAATAATATTTACGGAACAGTATAAAAACATGTTGCAACTAAGGTTTATAAGAGGTTACAAAAAGCTGGATTTTCTGCAGTTAGACGAGGATAATTTTTTTATGCTAATAATTATCTGATTTACAAAGGGATGGAGTCTGTATCACAATAGTGTGTTACAAATAGTACGTGTTTAATGTTGTTGCAATGTTTACTCGCAGGATGATTAGCGCGCCAGTAAAATCACCCTTGTGGCAACATATAAACTGTAAATCTGAAAATCGAAAATAAAAGCGAGTTTAAGGGGAATGTATTCGTATTTAGTGAAGGAGAATGGAAACCATTGTGCTAATGAATATCGGAGAGTCGTCTCTTGGGAAGGAAGCAGATCACCCGCAGGTCACAGTCTTGTTCGTAGTGGTGAAACCTTGCCCGGTAGGCTGTGTAGTTTCGCGGGGAAAAAAAGGGTGCCTGTAATCAATCTAGATTATTGTTTTCATTACAAGAACTGACGTTGAAATGATTAGCAAAGGTACACTGCATGTTGAGGGCGTGCTTTTGCAAGTTGCTAGGTAAGCAGCATTCACCAGTCAGTGCGCGTTCGGCTGTAGCTTATCCATGTTATTGTTTTTATTGACTGAGTAATCACGTGGGCCAAGTCATTATAAAATAATGTATTGCTTGTTGCCATGTATATTTCTAGGTATATGTCGCCATATTTATAATTTTTATATTGGTCGCTACATTATTTAGCTTTGAAAAAAAACGGCTCAACTATGCATTCAGTTCAGTGTGCACGGACGATGTTGCGAACATTTTGTAACATGTTAAAATGCACGTTATACAGCACCGCAAAGCAAGAGTTTGTATCCTTACTATGATGGTACACGTATTAAGCTTAAAAAAAGGCCTTCCAAAAGAATTTTAACAGTGTCAAAACATGCATTTAATGGATGAGAAAACATACGTTTAAGAAGTTTGAACTATCTAAAAATTCCTAGCTGGTGGCGTCCATTTTTTCTTTCTGCCAACTTCTGCCACAGTTCAATGGATGCCTTGGTAGATTCATGGAAGCTGTCTCAGAGACCCACTAGGATCGTGACGTTAACACAGGTTCAGGTTCAACCCATAACTGATAAGGGTTTTGGTGGACTAGGCTGAACAGTTAACTGTTATATGTATGTACTGCATTTATATGGTTACCGGGGTCTGTATGATGTTGCCCGGTGCCTTGCCTCCCCTTTCTCACTGTACACAGTGCATTTGCGGCAGGGAATCGGCGACCGAATCGGATCCATGGTCTCGTTTACCGTACATACAGAGAAAGACTTCAAGATGAAGAGGTTATCACATCATGAAGAGGACCTGACAACAGCCGACTGGCCCAGCAATAAGGTGAGCCACCTCAACTAAGCAGATCTGCTGGTAACCAAAAGCGTCCGATGGTCTCATCCTTCAGGCCGGGACAGACGGCAAGCAGGTGGGGTGGGACTACACAGTGCTTCACAATGGCGATAACCTGTCTCACAACAACAGGAGGAGAAGGGGGCGGCTGCCAGCTTCATGAGATTTCCAAAAGTCTAGAAAATACCGTGAACTTGTCCATCTTTAAAGTTTGTTCCCATAGGCTAGAGGACCCATGGCCAATGAGAATAGAGTTCATCTAGGTCCTTAAGGAGTAGCAAAAGACTCATCAGTTTTCTGTTCAGCGATCAGCGCTGCTGTATCCTGGGGACGCGCCCAGCATGAGGAGCTGGAGGATTTTCGCATTATAATCTGTGACAAACCAGGGTAGCAATATGTACTTGACATGACATTGTATATGCCATCTTTGTACCTGCATATGTATCTCTTAAGTCTTGTTTAACCATATTATGTAATAAAATCTACCTATTGGTCTATTTTTATTTATTTTACAATAAACACAAACCACAAACACACACACACACACACCCACACACCCACACAGTGGGGCACTGTGACGGCGCGGGGGTCCACAGGGGTCGGTCCTAGGACCAGTGCTATTTTTGGTATATGTGAACGACATGACCGGACGGGTTGACTCAGAAGTGTCCTGTTTGCAGATGATGTGAAGTTAATGAGGAGAATTACATCTGAGAGGACCAGGCAGGACTTCACAGGACCTGGACAGCCTGGACACCTGGTCCAGCAAATGGCTTCTCGAATTTAATCCTGCCAAATGCAAAGTCTGAAGATAGGGGAAGGGCACAGAAGACCACGACAGAGTATAAGGGCTCGGTGCAAAGACTGCAAACCTCCTCAATGGAAGAAAGATCTTGGGGGGAGTATAACACCGGGCATGTCTCCGGAGGCACACATCAATCAGATAACTGCTGGCATAGGGCGCCTGGCCCCACAAAACCTGCGAACAGCCTTCCGATACCTTAGTACGGAAACATCAAGACCTGACACCGAGTAGGTCAGGCCCATACTGAGTATGCAGCACCCTGTTTGGAACCCGCCTTGATCAGCACGTCAAGAAACTAGAGAAAGTACAAAGGTTTGCGACAAGGTTAGTTCCAGAGCTAAGGGGAATGTCCTATGAAGAAAGAGTAAGAAATCGGCCTGGGACGACATGGGGAAGCGGGTCAGGGGGACCTGATAACGACCTATAAAATACTGCGTGGAATAGACAAGGTGGACAAAGACAGGATGTACCAGGAGGGGACACAGAAACAAGAGGCACAATGGAAGTGAGTCCACAAGAGTCAGAGCAGATAGTAGGAAGTATTTCTTCCGTATAGAGTTGTAGGCGTGGAATAGCCTAGGAAAATGACGTAGTGGGAGGCAGGAACTACAAGATTTAAGACGAGGTTTGATAAAGCTCATGGAGCGCGGAGCGAGAGGGGCCAGTAGCCACCGGTGACGAGGCGGGGCCAGGAGCTCGGGACTCGACCCTGCAACCACAATAGGTTGAGTCCAAATATGTGAGTACACACCACACACACACACACACACACACCACACAACACATACTGGTTAAGTGTCAAGGAAGGAAGAGAACATCACCAATGCTTGGATTTCTGGTATTTTTACTCACTAAATGAAATCACACACAAGTGTGAATTGCCCTCATAACTTTTTAGTATTTGTTTTATGCTGTCCTGCGTGCACGCAGCTTGACTGCCAGGATAAAATAATATGCATAAGCTCCACTGACATGCCCCAGCGGGAGTCTGTATTCTTATATATATATTTATATAAATATACTATATATATATATTATATATATATATATATATAGATATATATATTATATATTATAAATATGCAATAGATCACAGTAAACAGGTGTTTTCAGAATATGCAAAACAAACCCTCTGACGACTAGGCGAATATTCAAGCGCTTTCGTGACTACTCACATTATTGTAAAACCACGGAAAATAACAAACTATGGGAAGGAAAAGCATCCAAGGAGTATACTAAGGGGTTGGCCAAACACCTCACCTATCGCACCCAAACGCGTTAAACACCTGACGCGCGCGGCCCACCTGGACAGGTTCCTTTGCCAACTCACCAACAAACCATTTACCCAGAAAAAATTTAAAAATTATTATTGTCCAGTGTCTTATTACTTCTTCCAATTCTCATAATTTAGAATGGAATCTCATTTCTATACAACCAAAGGAAATCTTCATATTATTGTCAAAACTGCTTTTTATGAAACCTGATTCACTTATATTCCGTTTACCATGGACCTAGCTTGCTACTACTTTCTAAACTTTTTGTCAAAATCAATTGGTGGTTAAAATCTCTTACAATGAATACATGAGCTTGGAATTCTTGTCCAGTTCTAATGCTATATTTATGTTGTTTTACTCTTAGTTCGAGATTTTTACCAAGTTTGACCGCCCGACCCCCCATATAAACTTTATCGCAAATTTTACACGGAATCTTATCGACACATCATCAGCATTTGGGGGGAATTCTTTAACAAATGTTTTAGTTTATTGTATCAAGATTTTAGACTAAAACTACTATAAAAGTCATAAGAAGAGAAAGGCATATCAACCAAGTTTCATTGGTAAGGGAGAACAACATATTTATAAGTTGAATAAGGCTGGTTGTCCTTTTTGGTTGTAAAAAATCTTTCTAGCAACTTAAAAGATTTATCAGAGAATTTCTTGGTATTTAACATCATTTACCTATTTCATACCTTTTGGATATTTCCTCCTCTATTGAAATCAGGACTAAAAAATTCGTAAAGCTCTCAAAACATTGATGAGAAAACGACGTTTGACTCTGTCTTGATGCCGAGGAATAATAGTGACATAACCAGTTTTTGTAGGTTTTCTGTACAATTTTATTGACTTCATTATTCCCTTACTATTAATGTATAGCTAGCTATACATAGAGGCCCTAACAGACTACACAGCGCCCAGGGGAACGCTGGCGAAGGGAAAAATGAAGACCACTGGGGCTAGGACAACAGTAGTGAGAGAATGAAGCAACGGAAAGATGAACTGGAGCCAAACCTAAATCGACCCAGGGGGCTAATAGGGAAATGCAGAGGGGAAAATGAAAGGGCGAAGCTCAGTCTTTGTTTTTGGGCTCAGGACGTTGAAGTTAAATTACAAGGAAGACAAGGGGAGAAAAACGCTATTGCAAGCATCCTGAACGCACTAGGCGAAGATGGACATGACCCACCTGGCAATTTTTCTGAGAAATAGGAGGCTTTGCCGGGCACACCACGGCCAAGTGATTTTCAAGGCAGAATCGACTCAAAACAGGATCTGCAGGAGAAAGCAAAAACTAGGGCATTCCCGCGTCCGAAGGTGTATCTCGAAAGTGACAGAACCCGTGTGAGCAGTGAAACCTGAAAGAGAGGGTACAAAGACAAAAGGAGGAAAGAGATGTGACGCGAAGATGGACAGAGAACCCGACTTTTTTAAAAGGAGGAAGTTCAAATACAACTTATCCCTCGCAACCCCCAACAAAAGCCCCCAACCAGGACAACCCCCATGCAACCAAACATTTCTAAACCCAAAACACATATGCCTACCCCAGTGTTTCCCCACCCCACTTCAATACCCACTCCACGCAACCACCCATAGTTCCTATCAGGTTCCGCTACCCCACCAAGTGTACCCACAGACCACAGTTTTAGGAAAAGAACGTTGACGGTTTGGTATTACAAGTGCAGAGAAAATCTCAAATCATATGCGGACGTGGCATGAAAGACTCAAGGAGACATCCCCAGACCTATAGCACTCACAGAAACGAACTCACCAGGATGAGAAACAGATGCAATTTTTCCACTGGATATCAACTCCTCAGGAAAGATAGAGGGAGCAGAAGGGGAGGAGTTGCATTGCTCATTAAAAAACCGAAGGGATTTGAGGAAATGGATGGAATGGGCTAAGGACTACATAGTAGGAATAACTCCAGTCTGAGTGCCAGAGGTGGTAAATGCATTAATGTACAAACCTGTCACAGACCTGCAGGAGGCAAGAGAAGATACACGAGGGCAACAGAGCAATGGTAGACACATTAGCTCGCGGTGGCAGAACAAAGAGCTCACATGGGAGAGCAAAAGCTACTAGTTATGGGTGATTTCAGTCCCAAGAGCATGACTGGAAAACCTGGAGCCCCACGTGGGTCCCAACCATGGCGAGCCAAGGATGGCTGAATGTGTACTGAAAACCTATTGCATCAGCATGGTAAGAGACACTACCAGAGAGAGAGGTGAGGATGATCCAGCAAGACTGGGCTAGTATTCACCTTGAGTAGCTTGGTACGAGGGCTCTCAGTACGAAGGCCCCTTATAGCTAGTGATCTTCTAGTTTCTGTGCTATGATTACATAGTGAGCTACAAGTGGAGAGAGGGTGCAGAATAGGATGAAGAAACAAACCTGAAAAGGGGGGGCTTTACCAGGATGAGGAACTTCCTGCAAGACATACAGTGGGAGAGAGACTTGGAAGGCAAAAACCCCCCCCCAGTAAAAGAAATGATGGACTAGGTGACAAAAGGCAAGGGAGGCCGAGGAGAGGTTTGTTCCCAAGTGGAAAACAGAATAATGGGAAGCCAAGAACGAGTCCTTGGTTCACCAAAGGTGTAGGGAGGCTAAAACTAAGTGCACTAGAGAATGGGAAAAAGTACAGCAGACAAGGACCCCCAGGAAAATAACGAGAGCCGAAGAAGCCAGAAACGACATATGCCACAGATACGCAAACTGACATTGCATAAAAGTTACATCGACCGAGCGTTGTCTGCAATCAGGAGGAAGCCACAGTCAGGACCAGGTATCAGGCTGAGATGCCAGAGGGTATGTGAGGACGGAGCTCAATAAGAGATTTAGGAAGTATTTACAGAGGAGAAGGACGGACTTCCGGGAATTCAGAATAGGGAGGTACACCATCAAGTGCTGCGATGAAATTGCACAACTGAGGAGGTGAAGAAGTGCTCTGTGAACTTGATACTAAAAGGGCGGTGGGACAAGACACATCTCTCCGTGGGACCCTTCGAGAGGGAGCAGATATGCTGTGTATGCACTACAAACAATATTCAAACACTCCACTGAAAACTGGGCAACTACTGATGATGGAAGATGGCAGATGTGTTCCCAATTTATAAGAAAGGCATTAACTCCGCCTGTGTCAGTGACGTGTGTTAGTAGGCAAGGTAATGGAAAATATCAGAGAGTGGTAGTGAGCACCTAGAAACGACACCAAGCTTATAAACGACAACAGCACGGTTTCAGGAGAAAATCCTGTGTCACAAACCTACTGGGATTACGGACAAGGTACAAAAGTAAGGCCACGAGAGAGAGGGTGGATAGACTGCATTTTCTTGACAGAAGAAGGTCTTCGACCAGAGTTCCTACCAGAGGCTTATGCAAACACTAGAGATCAGGCACTCATAACCGGAAAAGTATGCCATGGATCTGAGCATATCTGACAGGGAGGCCACAACGGAGGTCATGGTACGGACGAGGTGTATCGGCGTGGCGCAGTGAGAACGGGGTTCTCACAGGGGTCCGTCTAGGACTTTGCTGCTTCTTTGTATTGTGGACTGAATAACGGACGGGTCGATCGGAGTGTCCCTGTTTGCAGATGATGTGAAGTTCATGAGAAGAATTGAATCGGTCGAGGAACAGGCAGGGACTCCAGAGACCTGGACAGGCTTACAACCAGGTCCGCAATGGCTCGAATTTAACCCCCAACCAAATGCACAGACATTGAGATCGGGGAAGGGGACCGAAGACCGAGACAGAGTATAGTCTAGGTGGCCAAAGACTGCCCACACCTCACTCACGGAAAACGATCTGGGGTGAGTGTCATACCGCGCACATCTGAGGCGCACCTCAATCTGATCAACTGCTGCCGCATACGGGCGTCTGGCAAACCTAAGACTTGGGTTCGATACACCATACAGAATCGTTTAAGATCTGTAGCCATCTACGTCAGACCCAACTTGGAGTAATGCAGCACCAGTTTGAATCCTACCTGATCAGAGTCAAGAAATTAGAGGCAGTTGCAAGGTTTGCTACGGGATTGTCCTACGAAGAAAGGATAGGGAAATCGACCTGACTCCCCTGAAGGACAGGAGGTTCGGGGAGACCTCCCCCCCCCCCCCCCCCCCCCCCCCCCGATACCGACATATAAATACTGCGATAAATTGACAAGGTGGACAAAAACAGGCTGTTCCATGGATAGGACACAGAGAAGGGGTCACAGTTGGAAATTGAAGTTTATGAGTCACGGGGATTTAGGAAGTATTTTCTTCAGTCATAGAGTTGTTAGGAAGTGGAACAGCCCTTAAAACGTGATGTAGTGGTAAGCAGGAACCCAAACATAGTTTTAAGATGAGGTTTGTAACGCTCATGGCGCAGGGAGAGAGCGGACTCGTAGCATCAGTGAAGCGACGGGGCTAGGAGTTATGACTCGACCCTGGCAACTACAAAATAGGGAGTTACACACACCCACACAACACTCAGCTGCTTGGTACTGGTATAATGCATGAGACATTTTGAAAGTAAGTTGACAGGTGCTGACAGGCAGCCATGACTCACTGAGACAGACCTCCACTATTCACTAAACAATGTGCGGTAACTATATAATTACTTCCATCCTAACATGTGGACATGGTCTTGCGGTGTTCCTTGATAGTTGGAGCTGCATTTTACCATTACCCACGGCGATTCAGTACTTAATTTCACCACGGTTGTACACCTGTGATTCCACATAGAGGTCTCAGCGCTGCACAGTATTACGAGTACAAATGGTGATGTGTTAGTAGCGAGTGTGAGGTCTCCAGCATCATGTGGCCTGTGCTTTAAACACCTGGTGAAGTGTTTGAGCGAGTGTGAGGTCTCCCAGCCCCACCGTAGCTGTGCTCACCGCCTGGTGGAAGTATTTGTAGCGAGTGTGAGGTCTTCTCCAGCACACTGTTGCTGTGCTCACTGCCCGGTGAAGTGCTTGTAGCGAGTGTGCTGTCTCCCGCACCACTGTTGCTGTGCTCACCGGCTGGTGAAGTGTTTGTAGCGAGTGTGAGGGCTCTCCAGCACGTAATTGCGTGATCTCCGCCACAGTCATTAAATGTAAACTCCAGAACTTGATGAAGGGGGAGTGTTGTGTGAGCGGAAGTTGTTATGTGTGTCTTCACCGTTCATTCCCCAGGTGCTGTATGACCCCTACGGGTTTAGCACTTTCCCTTGGAATATTATTAATTCATCTGTCGTTACATCACCACCTTCTCATCTTCCTCGGAATAACTCTGTGCCTTATCTTATGCTTACAGCGCACATACAACCAAAATATGCTGGGTCGTCCTCTGCGCACTGTACATTTACGGTATTTACTAGAGGTTCCTAGGTCTCCTCTCTGGGTCCGTAGATGTTTCTTTATGATCCTGTAATGGATTTCAGCATCAACTATGTTATTTTCTAGTTCATTCAATGTAACACGCTTATTAATGTGGTAAGTAGACACATAGGCACCAGTTAGCATTTTTCTTCGAACTTTTCCCGCTTCTACAGTAGGCTACTTCAGTCGAGCTACAGAAAGTAGGCAGGGCAGTAACGATGTGAAGCTGCATGAATTCAGTTCCACCACCTTGAAACGTAGATTTGAGGTTGTCCACTCCCTCAGCCTGGAGAAGAGTTCTGTTCCATAGTCTGAACCAATGTGCAGGATCCTCTTGCGTGTTCATTTGCACATAAAGTCCCAATCCTGAAACATCCCTGGTTCTTAGCGGCTCTTACCCTCTCTAAATTAACCTGTATATTATTATATATCCCTATCATATCTCCTCTAGATCACATCTTCCCAGTTCAGCCGAGATTCCCGTCTTTCTCTTTCAATGGTCTATAGTTACCGTTATCAGCATGCTTTGTGGGGCTAGATGCTGACTCACGCTGGTGCTGCCGTCCTCTAGTCTGCATTCAAAGGGTTCTCCCAAGGAACTTGGCATCTGGAAGACGTGTCCTCAGTTCTATATTTGTATGAGTTTTGATAAGGACCAATCGCTCATCAACTTCCTGCTGTCTCGTGTGGGTCAAGTAAGTACATGACGATAGTTACTTCCATCCCATGTTATGTCAGTGGAACTAGTAATAAACTAACTGACGCAAGAGTAAAAAGAAGTGCCGATTTGTAATGTCTGTAGCACACACCTGCCCACCCAAACATTTCTTTATCCTCATGGGCCAAGGAATTCGAATGGAAGGCAAGTCGTAGCCTGAGAGGTCTGACAGAAAACTAATCAGAAAGATCTCAAAAACGTGTGTACAACAAAAAAAAACACGACGAACAATTCAAAAGGTTACAGTGAAATTCTGATAAAAACACAGAAAAAAGGTTTAAAGACTTGTGACTACGGAATCTGA
Organism: Cherax quadricarinatus; assembly: GCF_026875155.1. Lineage (NCBI taxonomy): Eukaryota > Metazoa > Arthropoda > Malacostraca > Decapoda > Parastacidae > Cherax > Cherax quadricarinatus. The sequence goes on from NW_026475755.1 coordinate 40,194, forward strand.
AGAAATTGTCTAGGGAAAGGAAAACAAAGAAGATGCAAGTTTTTTTAACTTCAATGTCAAGGCTATCAAAATGAGCCTAAAGAAATTAGGAGAGATAAAAGCAACCATTGCCCTCTAATTAGCAGCGAACTGCAGCCCCACAACGAGTAATTTACTAGTCGTTGCTTGAGAAAATAAGAAAAGATAGCAATCAGAGATTCGCAAGCTGAATCAGGACTGGCTGCTACACAGGGAATACCATGTATACAGGTGGAAAACTCTAATTCAACTCTGATAAATGCAAGTAATGATCAGGGACGGGAGAGAGAGAGAGAGAGGGGACTGAAGGAGGGAAAGCCCGCACTGAAAGCGCCTGGGACGAGCGAACACTTTATACAACATGCAAAATTGAACCTCTAAAGCGTAACTATTCTACTAGAATATAGAGTGAAGACTTATTGTTTATAACTTCAGTAACTAAACATCATAAACATCTGGAGATGTTCAAAGTTTTTTATTGTATGAATTTCATATAATCTGAAGGGAAGGGGGTAGTCTCTGGAAGAGATTTAAGAAACTAAATTATTAGACAGTGAAAAGGCCATTCTGTTTGAGATGCAGAAGAGGAGGAGAAACCGGCAGCAATAATTAGTGAGTAGTAGTAGTAGTAGCAGTGTATAGTAGTAGTAGTTTAGTAGTAGTCAGTAGTAAGTAGTAGTATTAGTAAACAACATTAGTAGCAGTAGAAAGTAGTAGAGTAGTGTGAGTTGGTCACACATGGGGAAATCCGATCAATGAACCTAGGACGTTGGAAAGTGTTTTTAGTCTCAAGAAAAATTTCACACATTCACATACTGACGCTCTTACAGCTACACTTCACTCTCAGCCTCTACACCGATCATCACCCCTGTATCCCCCCACTCACACTCACTTTCACTCTCACTTCTCTCCCAGGGAGCTATGACTCCGACCCTCAACCACAATTAGGGAGTACAAACACACACAACCAACACACTCACACCCAACTCACACAACACACACACACACACACCACACACACACACCACACTTAACACCTAGACCTCCACATGCTACACAACACTACCCACTAAAACCTACCCACACCACCACCTACCCGCAACACATACCCACACCTATCCACACACTCCTATCACACACACTATCCACCCACACCTAACCCACACACACTACCCAACACACCTACCCACACACACCTACCCACCACACCTACCCACCACACCACCTACCCCCACACACCTACCCCACACCACTCCTACCTACCTACCCCACTACCCTACCCACCTACCTCCCACCTACCAACTAACCAACCTACCTACCTGCCTTCCTACCTGCCAGCCTACCTACCAGCCTACTTACCTACCTACCAACCTACGTACCTACCAGACTACCTACCTTACTGCCTACCAGCCTACCACCTACTGCCTGCCTGTGCCTGCCTGCCTACTACCGACCTCCAAGCATGAAGACTACCTACCAACCTCCCTACTACCTACCTACATACCCTACCTACGTACATGCCTGCATGGCTGCCAGCTGCTGCCTACCTACCTACTACCGACCTACTACCCTCCTACTTATTCTACTACTACCAACCTACCTACTGCCACCTACTACCAGGCCTACCGATCTACCTACCGTCTACCCTGTCTACTACCTACCTCCTACCACCCTACCTATTACCAACCTACCAACCTACTACCGACCTACCTACTACGTACTACCTACCTGCCTACTACCTACCTACCTACCTACAACCAACCAACAACAACAACCAACCAACCACCAACCAACCAACCAACCAACCAACCAACAACAACCAACTACCTACCTACCTACCTCCCAACCTATCTACCTACTACCTACCGGCCTACCCTACCAGCCTACCTATCTGCTACCTACTACCAGCTACCTACAGCCTGCCTATCTACCTACCTACTTTCCAGCTGATGCTACCTACCAAACTATCTACCACCTACCTAACCTACTACTAACCACCTACTTGTACCTGCCTCCTACCTACTACCTTACCTACTACCTACCAACCTACCAATACCTACCTGCCTACCTACCTACCCTACCTACCTACCTACCTACCTCCTACCTACCACCTACCTACCTACAACCTACTACCGACCTAAACCTAAACCTACCTACCTACTACTTACCTACTACCTACCACCTACCAGTCTACCTACTACTGTTTACCTATCTACTTACTCCTGCCAACCAACAAACAAACCAATCTACTTACCTACCAACCTACCTACTTACCTCTACTACCTACCTACCTTACCTACCTACTACTACTACCTACCAGCCTACCTACCAGCCTGCCTATTATTACTACCTACTACCAACATACCTATCAACCTACCTACCTACTACCTACCTACTACCAAACTACCTATCACCTCCTACCTACCTACATACATACAAACTACCTATCAACCTACCTACCTACCTAACCTACCTACCTACTTACTACATGCCTGCCAGCCTGTGCCTGCTGCCTACCGACCTTACCTACTACTACCTCCTACCTACCTACCTACCTACCTACCTACCTACCTACCTCCTTACCTACCTACTTACCGTACTACTTACCTACCTACCTACACTACTAGTTAACCCGTCTACTTACCTGCCACCCAACATGCCTACCTACCTACCTACCTACCAGGTCTCCTATCTACCTACCCACTACCAACCTACCTACCTATAACATACCAACCAACCAAACAACCAACCAACCAACCACCAACCACCAACTTCCTAACCTAACTTTTTTTTTTTTTTTACCTACCTACTACCTACCTCCTGGCTTACTATCTAATCTACCTAAACCTAACCTACCTTACCAACCAACCAACCAACCAACCACCAACCAACCACCAATCACCAACCAACCAACCAACCAAACCTACTACCTTAACTACTACCAGCTACCTACCTTCCTACCTACCAGCCTACCTACCTACAGCCTACTACCTACCTACCTACTACCTACCTACTACCCCCCCCCCCCCCCCCTACTACTCAGCCTACCTACCTTCCTACTACAGCCTCCTACCTACCTACTGCCGTCTATCTTCCTATCTACTACCTACCTTCCTACCTACTACCTTACCTACTACCCCCCCCCCCCGCCCCCCCCCCCCCCCCCCCCCACCCCCCCCCCCCCCCCCCCCTACAACCAACCAACCAACCAACCACAACCAACCAACCAACCACCAACCAACCCAACAACCTACCTTCCTACCTACCTACCTACCTACCTTCCTACTACCGCCTACCTACCTTCCTACCTATAACCTACCTAATACACTGACCTACCTCCTACCTACCTACCTACGCTTACATCTCACACCGCTCTCCGTCAACACCACACTTCATTCCACGGCACTCTAATTAACCATTTGGTCTACGGGGTTGCACCGCGGTTTAAATACACAAGCCTCGGCCCATCACAGTGTTCTCGGGTAAAACACGTGTATTGAGAAGTAACAAATAGATTACAGTTATGTGGTCACACTCAGGACAACAGTATGTATACAGTATGGTGTCCCCAAGCACAGTATGGCGTCACCCACTAGACTGTAGTATGGTGTCAACCACTAGACTACAGTATGGTGTCCCCACTAGTCTACAGTATGTGTCACCATAGACTGTAGTATGGTGTCACCACTAGACTACAGTATGGTGTCACACTAGACTAACAGTATGGTGTCACCACAAGACAGTATGGTGTCACACTAGACTGTAGTATGGGTCAGGGTGAAAATTTGGAGTTGAAGAGCTTGTTTGGAGGAATGCGGATGGTCTTGGCAAGGATTCTTGATTGAAGAGTGTAGAAGGAGTTGAACAGCGTATTTTGAGGATGGTAGAGTTTTCAGGTCTGTAAACATCCGTCTGCAGCCAACTCATTTTTCATTTTGTGTTAAGGGGTTTTATCTGTTAGGTTACTTTCTGTACCAAAGATTAGGATCATAAATTTACTCATGATGTGTAAATATGACATTTTAATGTAAAGATGTTTCATTCTCCAGGAACAAAATATAAAAAATATCAGTGCCCCTTGTATATAATTTCTCTCATCTCTTGGTATTGTCTTCCCTATTTGTACACTTTTTAACAATACCTGTTGATATTCATTAAAACAATTAGTTTTTTAGGTGCATTTCTTTGATTTAAAATTTGTATAGTGAAAGTATGAAATGTGACTGCACCTTATTGAACCATCACAGGTTAACAGTGTTGTTGATGCTATCTACAGCAACTAGCAACAGTAACATACCTCATCAGTAATATATGCGCGCTGGGCATAGATAAAGAAAAAATGTCAACTTCGAAGCTCAAGATTCCTGCATCTGTGATCAGTGGACTGTAAGTAAGAAACTTTTTGGTGGCAGCCCCTCCCCCCCCCCCCACCCTCCCCCGCCCCCCCCCCCCCCCCCCCTCCCCATACCTACAGACGTTGTTCATGGTCCAGTTGGTAAATAAGCCACAAGCAGGTAATCGACAGCGCAGTAGGCTTTATCAGTCGAGTATAGACGTGACTAATACCGGAGACAGTTGAAAAAGATTTCGAGATGTACTGTCCCTCGGCATTGATAGATATCAAGAGTATTGCACGTCTCTTGTTCAATCGACCTGTCGGTATTGGTACCGTCCAATTAAAGATGGCTCCCTTTATTCTCAGCTCTCTTTAACTTTTGAAATGTGCGCGCGCGCAACACGATCAGGAACTGATAATCGCCCCCTAAAAGGAACATATAGGTGAGTACCACAAACACAAAACTTTGTATGGTAGCAATAGGCAAAAAAACCATTTATTTACATTATAATTCAAACTCAATGGAATCAGGGCTGCCACGTTTATTCACTTGAATTTTTTGTTCATTTCATTCCGGTTATCTGTTTTCCTTTTGATCTTAAAGCGTTCACCATGCACCTTTGTTTATTCTTATTCTTGTACCAAACCCGCTTCCTCGAAAGAGGATAAAAATCTGGGGAGAGAGAAAGAGAGAGAGAGATAAAAAAAGTGAATTTTAATTTTAACCTGGACTGGTATGCCCAGGAAAGCCTCGGTCATGTGGACCAAAAATAGCTCTAGTTCAGGTGGTCATTTTCTGACAAGGAATTAAAACACACCGGGGCCAGCTGGCTAGGAGTGGAGGGTGTGATTACCACCAGCACTAGCTGGGCCTGGGGTGGTGGGTTATGGTCAGGTGCTAGGCATGGGCGGAGACCTGGGCTCCACCTTCGATATCTTCATCTCTCAAGATTAGTTATCCACATAAATGGGATCCACGGTGTTGAACATTTGCGGCCTGATCAGTAGAGGTAAAACCCAACAACCGATATCAGATTTAAATTTTTAAAAGTTAGCGAAGGGCTCTTAGCCCACTAACAACATGAACTTGAATAAGTATAATCACCAGACTGAAAATTCAAGCCGATCAGAAGAGGTATGTTCAAGTTATGCCTGGGAGCTTGCAGGTAAAAAATCTACATACTACTACTATCTACATACTACTACGACTACTACTACTACTACTATACTACCTAATTGTTATTATTATTATTCATTATATTATTTTATTATTTTTATTATGTATTATTATAAGTACTGCCGCAATATCAACGGGAAATGCGGAAATACCCCTCCTCCTGGATGGTTAACCCCAGATTAAATGCTAGTTGCTCACTTGCCAAGGCTAGTCATTATAGTATGCTCACACATGTTGTCTTAACACGGGCACGTCACATTCCCGTCACCCTCCTGATAATTTCACCAAAACCGCTGATCGCGTGATTTTACTGCAGCAGTATTAACCTTTTTATATTTTGCATGAGTGGAGAAGAGGAAGGCGGTGGGGTAAATAATGTAGTAACAGATGTGGGATCAAAGGATGAACGCAGACAAAATTTATGACATGATCGAGGCAGTTGGTAACAGCAGTGCAGAATGGAGGCAGTAGTTCTTTTACATGCGCAGTGCTGAACGTGAGTGCCTGTATGTAAATATATAACGCTCGTTCGTGCATCACGACGATTGGTTTTAAGCAATTGACAATACTGTGACTGACGGGGAATGGAAACCCCCCGATCCTTTAGCACGCTCGCGAGAAGTCCGCCAAAATTCCGAGGACGCCCTAGTCCACTCGGCCAGCAATGCTTCAAACATCACCAGTGCCCAGTACCATGGACTGTCACCCCTGATGCAGCACATACGTGGCATTCTCCTTGTTGGCGAAAGTTTCCACAATATAGATACTTTAGTGTTGCCCCATGTTATCTTAGTCATCAAGTTTACTATAGTAGCTTTACATTAGATGAAAACATGTTTACCGATAAGGAAGACACTACTGTGACCAGGATCATTTAGGTTACCTATTTACGTGGAAGGTTGATGTAATAACTCTGAGAGGCGGAAGGCCAATGTAAAGTGTTGTGAAGAGAAACAACCCCCACCCACTCCATCCCTCTATCTTTGAAGGTAGCCGAGTTCGTGATATATAAATTAAAAGTAATAATAATATTTACGGAACAGTATAAAAACATGTTGCAACTAAGGTTTATAAGAGGTTACAAAAAGCTGGATTTTCTGCAGTTAGACGAGGATAATTTTTTTATGCTAATAATTATCTGATTTACAAAGGGATGGAGTCTGTATCACAATAGTGTGTTACAAATAGTACGTGTTTAATGTTGTTGCAATGTTTACTCGCAGGATGATTAGCGCGCCAGTAAAATCACCCTTGTGGCAACATATAAACTGTAAATCTGAAAATCGAAAATAAAAGCGAGTTTAAGGGGAATGTATTCGTATTTAGTGAAGGAGAATGGAAACCATTGTGCTAATGAATATCGGAGAGTCGTCTCTTGGGAAGGAAGCAGATCACCCGCAGGTCACAGTCTTGTTCGTAGTGGTGAAACCTTGCCCGGTAGGCTGTGTAGTTTCGCGGGGAAAAAAAGGGTGCCTGTAATCAATCTAGATTATTGTTTTCATTACAAGAACTGACGTTGAAATGATTAGCAAAGGTACACTGCATGTTGAGGGCGTGCTTTTGCAAGTTGCTAGGTAAGCAGCATTCACCAGTCAGTGCGCGTTCGGCTGTAGCTTATCCATGTTATTGTTTTTATTGACTGAGTAATCACGTGGGCCAAGTCATTATAAAATAATGTATTGCTTGTTGCCATGTATATTTCTAGGTATATGTCGCCATATTTATAATTTTTATATTGGTCGCTACATTATTTAGCTTTGAAAAAAAACGGCTCAACTATGCATTCAGTTCAGTGTGCACGGACGATGTTGCGAACATTTTGTAACATGTTAAAATGCACGTTATACAGCACCGCAAAGCAAGAGTTTGTATCCTTACTATGATGGTACACGTATTAAGCTTAAAAAAAGGCCTTCCAAAAGAATTTTAACAGTGTCAAAACATGCATTTAATGGATGAGAAAACATACGTTTAAGAAGTTTGAACTATCTAAAAATTCCTAGCTGGTGGCGTCCATTTTTTCTTTCTGCCAACTTCTGCCACAGTTCAATGGATGCCTTGGTAGATTCATGGAAGCTGTCTCAGAGACCCACTAGGATCGTGACGTTAACACAGGTTCAGGTTCAACCCATAACTGATAAGGGTTTTGGTGGACTAGGCTGAACAGTTAACTGTTATATGTATGTACTGCATTTATATGGTTACCGGGGTCTGTATGATGTTGCCCGGTGCCTTGCCTCCCCTTTCTCACTGTACACAGTGCATTTGCGGCAGGGAATCGGCGACCGAATCGGATCCATGGTCTCGTTTACCGTACATACAGAGAAAGACTTCAAGATGAAGAGGTTATCACATCATGAAGAGGACCTGACAACAGCCGACTGGCCCAGCAATAAGGTGAGCCACCTCAACTAAGCAGATCTGCTGGTAACCAAAAGCGTCCGATGGTCTCATCCTTCAGGCCGGGACAGACGGCAAGCAGGTGGGGTGGGACTACACAGTGCTTCACAATGGCGATAACCTGTCTCACAACAACAGGAGGAGAAGGGGGCGGCTGCCAGCTTCATGAGATTTCCAAAAGTCTAGAAAATACCGTGAACTTGTCCATCTTTAAAGTTTGTTCCCATAGGCTAGAGGACCCATGGCCAATGAGAATAGAGTTCATCTAGGTCCTTAAGGAGTAGCAAAAGACTCATCAGTTTTCTGTTCAGCGATCAGCGCTGCTGTATCCTGGGGACGCGCCCAGCATGAGGAGCTGGAGGATTTTCGCATTATAATCTGTGACAAACCAGGGTAGCAATATGTACTTGACATGACATTGTATATGCCATCTTTGTACCTGCATATGTATCTCTTAAGTCTTGTTTAACCATATTATGTAATAAAATCTACCTATTGGTCTATTTTTATTTATTTTACAATAAACACAAACCACAAACACACACACACACACACCCACACACCCACACAGTGGGGCACTGTGACGGCGCGGGGGTCCACAGGGGTCGGTCCTAGGACCAGTGCTATTTTTGGTATATGTGAACGACATGACCGGACGGGTTGACTCAGAAGTGTCCTGTTTGCAGATGATGTGAAGTTAATGAGGAGAATTACATCTGAGAGGACCAGGCAGGACTTCACAGGACCTGGACAGCCTGGACACCTGGTCCAGCAAATGGCTTCTCGAATTTAATCCTGCCAAATGCAAAGTCTGAAGATAGGGGAAGGGCACAGAAGACCACGACAGAGTATAAGGGCTCGGTGCAAAGACTGCAAACCTCCTCAATGGAAGAAAGATCTTGGGGGGAGTATAACACCGGGCATGTCTCCGGAGGCACACATCAATCAGATAACTGCTGGCATAGGGCGCCTGGCCCCACAAAACCTGCGAACAGCCTTCCGATACCTTAGTACGGAAACATCAAGACCTGACACCGAGTAGGTCAGGCCCATACTGAGTATGCAGCACCCTGTTTGGAACCCGCCTTGATCAGCACGTCAAGAAACTAGAGAAAGTACAAAGGTTTGCGACAAGGTTAGTTCCAGAGCTAAGGGGAATGTCCTATGAAGAAAGAGTAAGAAATCGGCCTGGGACGACATGGGGAAGCGGGTCAGGGGGACCTGATAACGACCTATAAAATACTGCGTGGAATAGACAAGGTGGACAAAGACAGGATGTACCAGGAGGGGACACAGAAACAAGAGGCACAATGGAAGTGAGTCCACAAGAGTCAGAGCAGATAGTAGGAAGTATTTCTTCCGTATAGAGTTGTAGGCGTGGAATAGCCTAGGAAAATGACGTAGTGGGAGGCAGGAACTACAAGATTTAAGACGAGGTTTGATAAAGCTCATGGAGCGCGGAGCGAGAGGGGCCAGTAGCCACCGGTGACGACCCCCTACCATGGGGGGATCCTTTACCTTTGTATACCTTTGAAGAGTTTCGAGAGTTATCTACTTCTGGCCCCGGCCCTGACCAGGGTGTTGGGCTTGTGGTCAACCAGGTTTGCTGCTGGAGGCCCCCTGCCCCCCATATCCCACACCGGTTGATTATACCTGGGGAATACTTATCCAGTTTCTTCTTTAAGGCTTCTAAGTTCCCGCAGTGGTTCTGAACTTCTATTAGATGTTGAAAAGCTGGGACCAGTTGATCAGTGTTCCCCTTTTTGTCTTCACCCCACCCTGCCCCCCCTGGGTTATTTTACACTTTCTCCCCCTTTTCCACTCCATTTGTTATGGCAGTGTGAATTTGGGACCCAAATTTCGAGTATTTTCGGGATTGTTATCATGTATCTCTCTCTCCCCCCCCAAAAATACATGTTCAAGGTTGAGGGGTTCCCCGTAGTTTAGGGTTTTTGTCAATGGAGCCGAAACGATCTTGTGTTTGTTTTAACTCCGATTTTTATGTTTTGAAAGGGGCCGGGAATACGGAGTGGGCAAATAAGTAACACATTCCCTACCCTTGTGGGTATCTCATCCCTCATCACCATGGTGTGGGGTTTCTCCATCACCTTACCATGGGTGGGGACTCAACCCTCACCTCTCCGTGGTGCGGGTATCTCATACTACACCCCTACCGGGGGGCGGGATTTCCCACCCCAATAAGTGAGGTTCTCATACATCACCTTACCAGGTGCGGGGATCTCATACCCTCACCTCTTCATGTGGGGTATCCAACCACCCTCCTCATGGGGGGTTCTATACCACACCCCCTTCCAGGGGGGGATCTCTACCTCACCTCTCCCTGGTGCGGGATTCTACCTACCTCTCCATGGTGGGGTTCTATACCCCCCTTTTTATGGTGGGGATCTCATCCTCACCTTTTACCATGGTGGGGTATTCAACCTTACTTTTCAAGGTGGGTTTCTCATCATCACCTCTACCATGGTGCGGGTACTCATACCTTCCCTCTTTTCATGGTGGGTTTCTCATCCATCACCTTACCATGGTGGGGTATCTCATACCTCACCTCTTTCCCCGGTGCGGTATCTATTCCATCACCCCTTTTCCATGGGGCGGGAATCTCTTTCCTTAACCCCTTTCATTTGGGGCGGGTATCTCATACCATTACCTTACCATGGTGCGGGTATCTCATACCATTACCTCTACCCAGGTGAAGGTATCTCATTCCAAAACCTTACCTGGTGCGGGTACCCCTTTACCATTACTCACCATGGGCGTATCTCTACCATTACTTCTACCATGGTGCGGGATCTATACATTTCCCCAAACCCTGGTGGGGTACTCTACCCTTACCTTCCATCGTGGGTAATCTCTACATTACCCCTACCATGTGCTGGTATCCCCATACCATTACCTCTACTGTGGGTATCCTAAACCCTTACTTTACCATGGTCTGGTTTTCTCATAAACCCTTACCCCACCATGGTGCGGGTATCTCGTAACCTTACCTCTTCCATGGGGCGGTATCTCGTTACCATTACCTCTACCATGGTGCGGGTATATCGCACCATTAAATCTACCATGGTGCTGGTATCTCGTACCATTTCCTCTACCATGGTTCTGTATCTCGTACCATTACCCCTCTGCTGGTGTAAGAAGCTTGACGGGTGGAGGCCACGTGGAGGGAAAGGTTGACCCGTGGAGCCCACGATGGAGGGAAAGTTTGACCCGTGGAGGGCCCCGATGGAGGGAAGGTTACCGGTGGAGCCACGGTGAAGGGGAAAGGTTACCTGGTGGAGGCCCCAGGAAGGAAGGTTTGGGCCCGGTGAGGCCACTGAGGGAAGGTTGACCTGTTGAGGTACGGTGAAGGGAAGGTTGACCTGGTGGAGGGCCCCGGTGAGGGAAAGTTGACTGGTGGAGGAAGGTTGACCTGTGGAGCCCAATGGAGGGAAAATTGCGGTGGAGGCCACGGTGGAGGGAATGACCGTGGAGCCCCCGATGGGGGAAAGTTGACCTGGTGGAGGCCACGATGGAGGGAAGGTTGACCTGGTGGAGGCCACGGTGGAGGGAAGGTTGACCTGGTGGAGGTCCCGAGGGAAGGAAGGTTGACCTGGTGGAGGCCACGATGGAGGGAAGGTTGACCTGGTGGAGGCCACGATGGAGGGAAGGTTGACCTGGTGGAGGCCACGGTGGAGGGAAGATTGACCCGGTGGAGCCCACGATGGAGGGAAAGTTGACCTGGTGGAGGCCACGATGGAGGGAAGGTTGACCTGGTGGAGGCCACGGTGGAGGGAAGGTTGACCTGGTGGAGGCCCCGAGGGAAGGAAGGTTGGCCTGGTGGAGGCCACGATGAAGGGAAGGTTGACCTGTTGGAGGTCACGGTGAAGGGAAGGTTGACCTGGTGGAGGCCACGATGGAGAGAAGGTTGACCTTGTGGAGGCCACGGTGGAGGGAAAGGGTTTACCGGTGGAAGGGCCCCGTGGAGGGGAAGTTGACCGGTGGAGGCCCCCGATGGAGGGAAGGTGACCTGGTGGAGGCCACGGTGGAGGGAAAGTTGACCCGGGGAGGGAAGGGGTTGACCTGGTGGAGCCACATGGAGGGAATTGACCGGTGGAGGCCCCCGGTGGAGGGAAGTTGACCGGTGGAGGCCACGTGGAGGAAATTGACCGGTGGAGCCCCCGATGGAGGGAAGGTTGACCTGGTGGAGGCCACGGTGGGGGAAGGTTGACCTGGTGGGGAGGGAAGGGTTGACCCGGTGGAGGCCACGTGGAGGGAAGGTTGACCTGGTGGGGCCACATGGAGGGAAGGTTGACCTGGTGGAGGCCAGTGGAGGGAAGGTTGACCCGGTGGAGCACGATGGAGGGAAAGTTGACCCGGTGGAGGCCCGATGGAGGGAAGGTTGACCTGGTGGGGAGGTGGGAAGGTTGACCTGGTGGAGGCCCGAGGGAGGCAGGTTGACCTGGTGGAGGCCCACGGGAAGGGAAGGTTGGCCTGGTGGAGGCCCCGTGGAAAGGGGAAAGGGTTTACCTGGTTTGGGGGTCACGGTGGGGGGAAGGTGGGGAAGTGGAGGAATTTACCTGGGGGGAGGCCACGATGGAGGAAGGTTGACCTGGTGGAGGCCACGGTGGAGGGAAAGGTTGACCTGGTGGAGGGGGGGGAAGGTTGCCTGGTGGAGGCCACAAAGGAAGGAAAGGTTGACCTGTTTGGGGGCCACGGTGGAAAGGGGAAAGGTTGACCGTGGAGGCCACGATGGAGAGAAGTTGACCTTGGGGGAGGCCACGGTGGAGGAAGGTTGACCCGGTGGAGGCCACGATGGAGGGAAAGGTTGACCTGGTGGAGGCCACGATGGAGGGGGTTGACCTGGTGGAGGCCACGATGGAGGAAGTTGACCTGGTGGAGGCCACGGGGAAAGGGGGTTGACCCGGTGGACCCACGATGGAGGGGAAAATTGACCTGGTGGAGGCCACGTGGAGGGAGTTGACCTTGGAGGCCCCCGGGGAGGAAGGTTGCCTGGGGGGGGCCACGTGGAGGGGAAAGGGTTTACCGGGGGAGGCCAAAGTGGAGGGAGGGTTTACCTAGTGGAGGCCACATGGGGGAAGTTACCGGTGGGCCCGTGGGGGGAAGGTTACCGTGGAGCCCCATGGAGGAAGTTGACCTGGGGGGGGGAGGGAATACCTTTGGGGAGCCCTTGGGGAAATATTTTGCAAAAACTGACACATGAGGACTGGGGCACATGAAGCGGGCCACCATTGTTGCACAACTGTGTTGCGCCGGGGGGTTTCACTGCTTGCGCTAGCCAACGGGGGGGACGATAGAGGGAACGGATTGGTGGTGGTGGTGGGCAACCCCAAAATTGGTAGGCAAAGGACCCGTAAAATTACCGTGTAACTCTTCACCTCATACACGGGAACCGGGAGAACTGGTGAGGCAGTAGATCTTTTTTTTCCCTGATCTCCGAGTGTGTGTGGTTTTTATAAAATAAAATAATAAATTTTTTTTAAAATATATAAATATATTATATATATATTATATAAATATATAAAGGGAATTTTTCAAAAAAAGGGGAAAATACCAAACACTGACTTGGGGGCCCAAGGGAAACCCAAACCCTTGGCCAGAGATCATTTTTTGTTTATTTTGCCGCTCTTGCGTTTTTCCCTGCATTTTTAAAAATTTTTTTTGGGGTGATCCCATGCGGGGAAAGAAAAGAAACGCTAAAACCCTCCTGGAAAGCTGGCCCCTTTGGGGTCAAAAGGGTCTGCGTGAGCTGGGCCCCAAAGGTCGGGGCCCCAGTGGGGTTGAGGGGGGAAAAAGCATGGAAACCTTTTTCCAAGGTTCGTAGGTTCGAGTCTCCTTCGGCAGGATAAATTTTTTAAATAAAATATATTTTTTATTATCTAGGGAGGTACCACCTCGGAATTTGGAAATGGGGACCCTCTTTAGGGAAAAGAATAAACTTATTTTGGGGAAAGACCCAATTTTTCTCCCGGAGGTTTAAATTTATTTGCTTCCCCCCCCCCCCCTTTTCCCTTTTCCTAAATTCTGTTTTCCCTAAGTGGATTTTATTTAAAGAAAAAAATACATTAAAAAAAAATACATAATTAAGTAAAACAATATAAATAATTCGGGGGCCTTTTATCTCAAATACTTTATCCAGCCCCCCGGCGGGGGCCATTTGGCCCAGAATGCTGCAGGCTTTTCCCCCTTTGGATGAAATTATGAGTCTCTAAAATAGGAAGCGGGCCACTCTGTGTTTCCCTTGGTTTCTGTGATGAGTTTTTCACGCAGCTCTCTGAGGAAAAATTTGGCCATTGCCCCAAAACTCCAAGGGTCTTTCCCACCTACTGGGATGAAGTTATAGCAAGGGGGTAGGCCATTTTTCTGGATCCTTTTGGGGGTTTTCCCGTTGTGGCGATACTCCTTCAGCTTCAGAGTATTTACAAGTAGGTGTCCGTTTCCCCCAAAGTGGCACACAGGGGTATTCCCCGCAGTCTGCTTTCCCCCTTTCTAGGGTGCAAGTGAAATTTTCCAAAAACCCACATTTAAATTTTTCCCCCTTTTACCCCCTTTCATTTGGGTTCCCTTTAACCCCCAAACTCTTGCCAAATTAAAAAAAAAACCCTTTAAAATTCAAAAATAAAAAAAATTTAAATTAAAACCCCCAAAATTCCTTTCCCTAATCCCCTTCACTAAACAGATCGTCAGTCTCCATTCGTCCATTCACTCCTATCAACCCTCCGCACCTTGCGGGAAGTCCAAGCCCCTTCCCCAAAAAACCCCCTTTTACCCCCCTCCCCACCCTTTCGGGGACCCCCTACCCCGCCTTCCTTCCCCTATAGATTTATATGCTTTTCATGTTATTCTACTTTGATCCATTCTCTTTTAAATGCCAAACCACCTCACAACCCCTCTTCTGCCCTCTGACTAATCTTTTAATTAACTCCACACCTTCTCCTAATTTCCACACTCCGAATTTTCTGCATAATATTTACCCCAACACATTGCCCTTAGACAGGACATCTCCACTGCCTCCAACCGTCTCTCGCTGCTGCATTTACCACCCAAGCTTCACACCCATAAAGAGTGTTGGTACTACTATACTTTCATACATTCCCTTCTTTGCCTCCATAGATAACGTTTTTTTGACTCCACATATACCTCAACGCACCACTCACCTTTTTTCCCTCATCAATTCTATGATTAACCTCATCCTTCATAAATCATCCGCCGACACGTCAATTTCCCAAGTATCTGAAAACATTCACTTCTTCCATACTCCTTCCTCCCCAATTTGATATCCAATTTTTCTTTATCAAAATTTCTTTTGACACCCTCATCACCTTACTCTTTTCTATGTTCACTTTAAACTTTCTACCTTTAGACACATTCCCAAACTCATCCACTAACCTTTGCAATTTTTTTTTAGAATCTCCCATAAGCACAGTATCATCAGCAAAAAGTAACTGTGTCAATTCCCATTTTGAATTTGATTCCCCAAAATTTAATCCCACCCCTCTCCCGAACACCCTAGCATTTACTTCCTTTACAACCCCATCTATAAATATATTAAACAACCATGGTGACATTACACATCCCTGTCTAAGACCTACTTTTACCGGGAAGTAGTCTCCCTCTCTTCTACACACCCTAACCTGAGCCTCACTATCCTCATAAAAACTCTTTACAGCATTAATAACTTACCACCTATTCCATATACTTGTAACATCTGCCACATTGCTCCTCTATCCACTCTATCATATGCCTTTTCTAAATCCATAAATGCAATAAAAACTTCCCTACCTTTATCTAAATACTGTTCACATATATGCTTCAAGTAAACACTTGATCTACACATCCCTACCCACTCTGAAACCTCCTTGCTCATCCGCAATCCTACATTCTGTCTTACCTCTAATTCTTTCAATTATAACCCTACCGTACACTTTTCCTGGTATACTCAGTAAACTTATTCCTCTATAATTTTTACAGTCTCTTTTGTCCCCTTTCCCTTTATATAAAGGGACTATACATGCTCTCCGCCAATTCCTAGGTACCTTCCCCTCTTTCATACATTTATTAAAAACCAAAGTACCAACACTATATCCCCCCCTGCTTTTAACATTTCTGTCATGATCCCATCAGTTCCAGCTGCTTTACCCCCTTTCATTCTACGTAATGCCTCACGTACCTCCCCACACTTACATTCTGCTCTTTTTCACTCCTAAAAAGATGTATACCTCCCTGACCAGTGCATGAAATTAACTGCCTCTTTCTTCCTTAACATTTAAAGTTCCTCAAAATATTCTCGCCATCTACCTAATACCTCCCTCCCCATCTACTAACTCCCCTACTCTGTTTTTAACTGACAAATCCATACTTCCCTAGGCCTTTCTTAACTTGTTTAACTCACTCCAAATTTTTTCTTATTTTCATTAAAATTTCTTGACAGTGCCTCTCCACATTTCATCTGCTCTCCTTTTGCACCTCTCACCACTCTCTTTACCTTTCTTTTTCTCTCCATATACTCTGCTCTTCTTATAACACTTCGCTTTGTAAAAACCTCTCATAAGCCACCTTTTTCCTCTTTATCACACCCTTTACTTCATCATTCCACCAAACACCCTCTTTCCCCCCTGCCCCCACCCCCTATAACCACAAACTTTGCCCCCCAATTTTAATACCGCATTTTTTAAACTATTCCCAAACCCCCTTCAAAACCCCCCCCCACACCTCTTTTCACTAGCCCCCTTTTTGCCAAAGTCCTAATCTCACCCGAACTTCCTCCTCCCTTAGTTTTTTACACTTTCACCTCCCCTTTCTTTTGTTTTCCACCTTCCTCTTTTCCCACTACCCTTACCTAATGTCTACAACTAAAAATGTCCGATATACAGTTGCCCCCTATAAACATGACAACCGGAGCCTACCCATCAAAACCTTTATCCACCAAACATAATCTAATAAACTACTTTTATTACTGCTACATCATACCTTGTATATTTATTTACCTCTTTTTCATAAAAATTATTTTATTAC
>NW_026475756.1:0-11085 GCF_026875155.1 Cherax quadricarinatus
TATGAAATCCAGGGAAAAGGAATTTAAACCCACACCGATCAGGTGCCTCATAATATTTGTGGGGTTTCAAGGTCACTAAAATTTTGGGATATTATCATGACTGTTTAGATGACAACATTATGAAATTACATTACAAAACTGTGTTTCCAATGCTTTTGTGTCTGCATTGTAATCCCAATATAAGAGTAGCTCAGAATGACACAAGTTGGAGCTCCAAGTAATTAACTTATCAGCAGGAGTGTACAAGTTAAATATGTTTGAGAGCAGAGTCCCTATATAAATCCTAACACCGTGATACTGTAGCCCTCTTTTTCTCATGTGCAAGAAGTTGATGGGGAAGTGATTTTTAATATATAGAACACAAGAGTTAGTAGAATTGGGTTAATGCAACAAATGATGGTAATTTAGGGGGTTGGGATTTTTCAGGGACTCTGCACTCTTGTAGACACACAACATCAATGGGTTCGGTGGTTATTTTATGATGAAGGTCAGGAAGTCTTTTTCTAAGTGATGCAATATTCCAGCTTAATATAGAAAGTTTATACGAGTTTTGATCCATTATAGTAGTCCTGGGATCATCTTGAGTTTCTCAGCATAATGAAAAAATTCTTCATATAAATAGCAGACCTTATCAATGTCATAAAGCACTTGTATGGACACTATGTACATGGCTCAAGGCTGAATGAAAATATTTAATAAAAATTGCAATTTAATAAATCACACACACTAGAGAAAAAATGTTGTCACAAAAACATTTGTAAACACTGGCCAGCTACCTATAAAAGATCACTCATATAAGTATACACTCTGCCATAACAACAACTGCCCTTATATTCTCTCAACATATTGTTTGTACTTTCATGATCCAGGTGACACCTAAGTTCTTTCCTCAGACCAGAATTTTGTTATATATATTTTCTACCAGTGTATTTCACATGCCTAACTTGACTTCTGGTAGTACTGTGTTTCCCTCCAGGAACCAAGTTGAGCAGTACTGTGTTTCCCTCCAGGAACCAAGTTGAGCAGTACTATGGTTCTCTCCAGGAGCCAAGTTGAGCAGTACTGTGGTTCCCTCCAGGAACCAAGTTCAGCAGTACTGTGGTTCCCTCCAGGAACCAAGTTCAGCAGTACTGTGGTTCCCTCCAGGAACCAAGTTCAGCAGTACTGTGGTTCCCTCCAGGAATCAAGTTCAGCAGTACTGTGGTTCCCTCCAGGAACCAAGTTCAGCAGTACTGTGGTTCCCTCCAGGAACCAAGTTCAGCAGTACTGTGGTTCCCTCCAGGAACCAAGTTCAGCAGTACTGTGGTTCCCTCCAGGAACCAAGTTCAGCAGTACTGTGGTTCCCCCAGGAACCAACCTTCAGCATACTGTGGGTTCCCTCCAGAACCAACTTCAGCAGTACTGTGGTTCCCTCCAGGAACCAAGTTCAGCAGAACTGTGGTTCCCTCCAGGAACTAAGTTCAGCAATACTGTGGTTCCCTCCAAGAACCAAGTTCAGCAGTACTGTGGTTCCCTCCAAGAACCAAGTTCCGCAGTACTGTGGTTCCCTCCAAGAACCAAGATCAGCAGTACTGTGGTTCAATCCAAAAACCAAATTCAGCACTACTGTGGTTCCCTCCAAGAACCAAATTCAGCAGTACTGTGGTTCCCTCCAGGAATGAAGTTCAGCAGTACTGTGGTTCCCTCCAGGAACCAAATTCAGCAGTACTGTGGTTCCCTCCAGGAACCAAGTTCAGCAGTACTGTGGTTCCCTCCAGGAACCAAGTTCAGCAGTACTGTGGTTCCCTCCAGTAACCAAGTTCAGCAGTACTGTGGTTCCATCCAGTTACCAAGTTCAGCAGTACTGTGGTTCCCTCCAGGAACCAAGTTCAGCAGTACTGTGGTTCCCTGCAGGAACCAAGTTCACCAGTACTGTGTTTCCCTCCAGTAACCATGTTCAGCAGTATTGTGGTTCCCTCCAGTAACCAAGTTGAGCAGTACTGGGGTTTTCCCTCCAGTAACCAAGTTGAGCAGTACTGTGGTTCCCTCCAGTAACCAAGTTCAGCAGTACTGTGGTTCCCTCCAGTTACCAAGTTCAGCAGTACTGTTGTTCCCTCCAGTAACCAAGTTCAGCAGTACTGTTGTTCCCTCCAGTTACCAAGTTCAGCAGTACTGTTGTTTCCTCCAGTTACCAAGTTCAGCAGTACTGTTGTTCCCTCCAGTAACCAAGTTCAGCAGTACTGTTGTTCCCTCCAGTTACCAAGTTCAGCAGTACTGTTGTTCCCTCCAGTAACCAAGTTCAGCAGTACTGTGGTTCCCTCCAGTTACCAAGTTCAGCAGTACTGTGGTTCCCTCCAGTAACCAAGTTCAGCAGTACTGTTGTTCCCTCCAGTTACCAAGTTAAGCAGTACTGTTGTTCCCTCCAGTAACCAAGTTCAGCAGTACTGTGGTTCCCTCCAGTTACCAAGTTCAGGAGTACTGTTGTTCCCTCCAGTTACCAAGTTCAGCAGTACTGTTGTTCCCTCCAGTTACCAAGTTCAGCAGTACTGTGGTTCCCTCCAGTTACCAAGTTCAGCAGTACTGTGGTTCCCTCCAGGAACCAAGTTCAGCAGTACTGTGGTTCATCCAGGAACCAAGTTCAGCAGTACTGTGGTTCCCTCCAGGAACCAAGTTCAGCAGTACTGTGGTTCCCTCCAGGAACCAAGTTGAGCAGTACTGTGGTTCCCTCCAGGAACCAAGTTCAGCAGTACTGTGGTTCCCTCCAGGAACCAACTTCAGCAGTACTGTGGTTCCCTCCAGGAACCAACTTCAGCAGTACTGTGGTTCCCTCCAGGAACCAACTTCAGCAGTACTGTGGTTCCCTCCAGGAACCAACTTCAGCAGTACTGTGGTTCCCTCCAGGAACCAAGTTCAGCAGAACTGTGGTTCCCTCCAGGAACTAAGATCAGCAATACTGTGGTTCCCTCCAAGAACCAAGTTCAGCAGTACTGTGGTTCCCTCCAAGAACCAAGTTCCGCAGTACTGTGGTTCCCTCCAAGAACCAAGATCAGCAGTACTGTGGTTCAATCCAAAAACCAAATTCAGCACTACTGTGGTTCCCTCCAAAACCAAATTCAGCAGTACTGTGGTTCCCTCCAGGTAATGAAGTTCAGCATACTGTGGTTCCCTCCAGGAACCAAGTTCAGCAGTACTGTGGTTCCCTCCAGGAACCAAGTTCAGCAGTACTGTGGTTCCCTCCAGGAACCAAGTTCAGCAGTACTGTGGTTCCCTCCAGTAACCAAGTTCAGCAGTACTGTGGTTCCATCCAGTTACCAAGTTCAGCAGTACTGTGGTTCCCTCCAGGAACCAAGTTCAGCAGTACTGTGGTTCCCTGCAGGAACCAAGTTCACCAGTACTGTGTTTCCCTCCAGTAACCATGTTCAGCAGTATTGTGGTTCCCTCCAGTAACCAAGTTGAGCAGTACTGTGGTTCCCTCCAGTAACCAAGTTGAGCAGTACTGTGGTTCCCTCCAGTAACCAAGTTCAGCAGTACTGTGGTTTCCCTCCAGTTACCAATTCAGCAGTACTGTTGTTCCCTCCAGTAACCAAGTTCAGCAGTACTGTTGTTCCCTCCAGTTACCAAGTTCAGCAGTACTGTTGTTTCCTCCAGTTACCAAGTTCAGCAGTACTGTTGTTCCCTCCAGTAACCAAGTTCAGCAGTACTGTTGTTCCCTCCAGTTACCAAGTTCAGCAGTACTGTTGTTCCCTCCAGTAACCAAGTTCAGCAGTACTGTGGTTCCCTCCAGTTACCAAGTTCAGCAGTACTGTGGTTCCCTCCAGTAACCAAGTTCAGCAGTACTGTTGTTCCCTCCAGTTACCAAGTTAAGCAGTACTGTTGTTCCCTCCAGTAACCAAGTTCAGCAGTACTGTGGTTCCCTCCAGTTACCAAGTTCAGGAGTACTGTTGTTCCCTCCAGTTACCAAGTTCAGCAGTACTGTTGTTCCCTCCAGTTACCAAGTTCAGCAGTACTGTGGTTCCCTCCAGTTACCAAGTTCAGCAGTACTGTGGTTCCCTCCAATTACCAAGTTCAGCAGTACTGTGGTTCCCTCCAGTTACCAAGTTAAGCAGTACTGTTGTTCCCTCCAGTCACCAAGTTCAGCAGTACTGTGGTTCCCTCCAGTTACCAAGTTCAGCAGTTCTGTGGTTCCCTCCAGTTACCAAGTTCAGTAGTACTGTTGTTCCCTCCAGTTACCAAGTTCAGCAGTACTGTGGTTCCCTCCAGTTACCAAGTTCAGCAGTACTGTTGTTCCCTCAGTTACCAAGTTAAGCAGTACGTGGTTCCCTCCAGTTACCAAGTTCAGCAGTACTGTGGTTCCCTCCAGTTACCAAGTTCAGCAGTACTGTGGTTCCCTCCAGTTACCAAGTTCAGCAGTACTGTTGTTCCCTCCAGTTACCAAGTTCAGCAGTACTGTGGTTCCCTCCAGGAACCAAGTTCAGCAGTACTGTTGTTCACTCCAGTTACCAAGTTAAGCAGTACTGTGGTTCCCTCCAGTTACCAAGTTCAGCAGTACTGTGGTTCCCTCCAGTTACCAAGTTCAGCAGTACTGTGGGTCCCTCCAGTTACCAAGTTCAGCAGTACTGTGGTTCTCTCCAGTTACCAAGTTCAGCAGTTCTGTGGTTCCCTCCAGTTACCAAGTTCAGCAGTACTGTGGTTCTCTCCAGTTACCAAGTTCAGCAGTACTGTGGTTCCCTCCAGTTACCAAGTTCAGCAGTACTGTGGTTCTCTCCAATTACCAAGTTCAGCAGTACTGTAGTTCCCTCCAGTTACCAAGTTCAGCAGTACTGTGGTTCCCTCCAGTTACCAAGTTCAGCAGTACTGTGGTTCCCTCCAGTTACCAAGTTCAACAGTACTGTGGTTCCCTACAGTTACCAAGTTCAGCAGTACTGTTGTTCCCTCCAGTTACTAAGTTAAGCAGTACTGTTGTTCCCTCCAGTTACCAAGTTCAGCAGTACTGTGGTTCCCTCCAGTTACCAAGTTCAGCAGTACTGTTGTTCATTCCAGTTACCAAGTTCAGCAGTACTGTTGTTCCCTCCAGTTACCAAGTTCAGCAGTACTGTTGTTCCCTCCAGTTACCAAGTTCAGCAGTACTGTTGTTCCCTCCAGTTACCAAGTTCAGCAGTACTGTTGTTCCCTCCAGTTACCAAGTTCAGCAGTACTGTGGTTCCCTCCCAGTTACCAAGTTCAGCAGTACTGTGTTCCCTCCAGTTACCAAGTTCAGCAGTACTGTGGTTTCCCTCCAGTTACCAAGTTCAGCAGTACTGTTGTTCCCTCCAGTTACCAAGTCAGCAGTACTGTTGTTCCCTCCAGTTACCAAGTTCAGCAGTACTGTTGTTCCCTCCAGTTACCAAGTTCAGCAGTACTGTTGTTCCCTCTAGTTACCAAGTTCAGCAGTACTGTTGTTCCCTCCAGTTACCAAGTTCAGCAGTACTGTGTTCCCTCCATTACCAAGTTCAGCAGTACTGTGGTTCCCTCCAGTTACCAAGTTCAGCAGTACTGTTGTTCCCTCCAGTTACCAAGTTCAGCAGTACTGTTGTTCCCTCCAGTTACCAAGTTCAGCAGTACTGTTGTTCCCTCCAGTTACCAAGTTCAGCAGTACTGTATGTTCCCTCCAGTTACCAAGTTTCAGCAGTACTGTTGTTCCCTCCAGTTACCAAGTTCAGCAGTACTGTTGTTCCCCTCCAGTTACCAAGTTCAGCAGTACTGTTTGTTCCCTCCAGTTACCAAGTTCAGCAGTACTGTTTTCCCTCCAGTTTACCAGTTCAGCAGTACTGTTGTTCCCTCCAGTTACCAAGTTCAGCAGTACTGTGGTTCCCTCCAGTACCAGTTCAGCAGTACTGAGGTTCCCTCCAGTTACCAAGTTCAGCAGTACTGTTGTTCCCTCCAGTTACCAAGTTCAGCAGTACTGTTGTTCCCTCCAGTTACCAAGTTCAGCATACTGTTGTTCCCTCCAGTTACCAAGTTCAGCAGTACTGTTTTCCCTCCAGTTACCAAGTTCAGCAGTACTGTTGTTCCCTCCAGTTACCAAGTTCAGCAGTACTGTTGTTCCCTCCAGTTACCAAGTTCAGCAGTACTGTGGTTCCCTCCAGTTACCAAGTTCAGCAGTACTGTGGTTCCTTCCAGTTACCAAGTTCAGCAGTACTGTTGTTCCCTCCAGTTACCAAGTTCAGCAGTACTGAGGTCCCTCCAGTTACCAAGTTCACAGTACTGTGGCTCCATCCATTACCAAGTTCAGCATACGTGGTTCCCTCCAGTACCAAGTTCAGCAGAACTGAGGTTCCCTCCAGTTACCAAGTTCAGCAGTACTGTGGCTCCCTCCAGTTACCAAGTTCAGCAGTACTGTGGTTCCCTCCAGTTACCAAGTTCAGCAGTACTGTGGTTCCCTCCAGTTACCAAGTTCAGCAGTACTGAGGTTCCCTCCAGTTACCAAGTTCAGCAGTACTGTGGTTCCCTCCAGTTACCAAGTTCAGCAGTACTGTGGCTCCCTCCAGTTACCAAGTTCAGCAGTACTGTTGTTCCCTCCAGTTACCAAGTTCAGCAGTACTGTTGTTCCCTCCAGTTACCAAGTTCAGCAGTACTGTTGTTCCCTCCAGTTACCAAGTTCAGCAGTACTGTTGTTCCCTCCAGTTACCAAGTTCAGCAGTACTGTTGTTCCCTCCAGTTACCAAGTTCAGCAGTACTGAGGTTCCCTCCAGTTACCAAGTTCAGCAGTACTGTGGTTCCCTCCAGTTACCAAGTTCAGCAGTACTGTTGTTCCCTCCAGTTACCAAGTTCAGCAGTACTGAGGTTCCCTCCAGTTACCAAGTTCAGCAGTACTGAGGTTCCCTCCAGTTACCAAGTTCAGCAGTACTGTGGTTCCCTCCAGTTACCAAGTTCAGCAGTACTGTTGTTCCCTCCAGTTACCAAGTTCAGCAGTACTGAGGTTCCCTCCAGTTACCAAGTTCAGCAGTACTGTGGTTCCCTCCAGTTACCAAGTTCAGCAGTACTGTGGCTCCCTCCAGTTACCAAGTTCAGCAGTACTGTTGTTCCCTCCAGTTACCAAGTTCAGCAGTACTGTTGTTCCCTCCAGTTACCAAGTTCAGCAGTACTGTTGTTCCCTCCAGTTTACCAAGTTCACAGTACTGTTGTTCCCTCCAGTTACCAAGTTCAGCAGTACTGTTGTTCCCTCCAGTTACCAAGTTCAGCAGTACTGAGGTTCCCTCCAGTTACCAAGTTCAGCAGTACTGTGGTTCCCTCCAGTTACCAAGTTCAGCAGTACTGTGGCTCCCTCCAGTTACCAAGTTCAGCAGTACTGAGGTTCCCTCCAGTTACCAAGTTCAGCAGTACTGTTGTTCCCTCCAGTTACCAAGTTCAGCAGTACTGTTGTTCCCTCCAGTTACCAAGTTCAGCAGTACTGAGGTTCCCTCCAGTTACCAAGTTCAGCAGTACTGAGGTTCCCTCCAGTTACCAAGTTCAGCAGTACTGTGGTTCCCTCCAGTTACCAAGTTCAGCAGTACTGTTGTTCCCTCCAGTTACCAAGTTCAGCAGTACTGAGGTTCCCTCCAGTTACCAAGTTCAGCAGTACTGTGGTTCCCTCCAGTTACCAAGTTCAGCAGTACTGTGGCTCCCTCCAGTTACCAAGTTCAGCAGGTTGTCCAGTAAATCTCTGACATTTCCACAGTGTAACTTGTTGCTGCTAAACCTTATAAAATATTTCTGGTTTAGCTACACATTTGGTACAATAACTCAAAACATGTAATTCTATGTTAAAAAAATAAACAAACATGTACCTATTAGTTTGATCTAGTCCTGTCTTTAATGTTTATGTAACTAACTCTGTTTATTCCTAGTATATCTCCTTTTATTGTAACTGCTTTCTGCATAGTTAAGTTACGTACCAGTTTTAACTTTGAAGGTTTAAATAATAAGTTATTACAAGGACCACAATGGCAATTAGTGGTTGTGTGTGACTTTTCAGGTTATCCTGGTAATCTACACGTACGCTGCTATGTATGATAATTTATGTAACTGTATTTATGTGTACCTGAGTCAACTTTCTAATGTATGCTTAGAACATAATAAAATTCTTGAAACAATTATTAAAAAAAAAATTAATATACAGTGGACCCCCGGTTAACGAACTTTTTTTATTCCAGTAGTATGTTCAGGTGCCAGTACTGACCGAATTTGTTCCCATAAGGAATATTGTGAAGTAGATTAGTCCATTTCAGACCCCCAAACATACACGTACAAACGCACTTACATAAATACACTTACATAATTGGTCGCATTTGGAGGTGATCGTTAAGCGGGGGTCCACTGTATTTAGACATAAATTACGTATAAAAGCTACATAAAAAAACTACACTTAACAAAAATAATAAAATATAGGTTGGCATGAATCAGAAAGACAGTTCTATGACTAACATAAGAAAATGGATATAAAACTAAGTTAGCTCATCACTCACAGGTTAAACTAGAAAAAATGAAAAAACAAAATATACAGTGAACCCTCGGTTATCGGCAGTTCCGTTTATCGGCCAACTCACTTATCAGCTGGTTTCTCTGCTTCTGGTTATTAGCAATTATTTTGTTTATTGGCCGTATGATACACGTCAACCCGCTGCCGCCAGCCACTCGCGCATCAGTCTGGCTTTGTCTCTGAGTGAGTGCGAAAGCTTCTGCTCATTCATCCAAATATTTGGTTGTAAACAATTGTTTTTCATGATTAGCAACTGTGAAATAAGTTACCATGGCCCCAAAGAAAGTTCCTAGTAAAGACCCTTAGGTAAACAAAGTGAGAAACATGATGGAATTTAAGAGAGAAGTTACTGAAAAGTTTGAGAGTGGTTTTCGAGTGCTAGAACTTGCCAGGCCTTAAAGGAAAAAAAATCAACAATCACTTCTATCCTGGCAAAGAAAGAATAAATCAAGGAGGCTGATTTGTTAAAAGGGGTAAATGTGCTAACCAAACAAAGGTCACCGATAATGGAAGATATGGAAAAGTTGCTGGTTTTGTGGATCACCAAAAAACAATTAGCAGGAGACAGTGTTGCGGAGTCGATGATTTGTGAGAAGGCAAGGTGGTTGCATGTGGATCTTGTAAAGAAAATACCTGGAACAAGTGCTGCTGTTAGTGAATTTAGAGCCAACAAAGACTGGTCTGAGAGATTTAAGAAGTGTAGTGACATACACTATGTGGTAAGGCAGGTCGAGGCTGCAAGTTCTGACAAATGTGTGGCTGAAAAATTTGTGCAGGAATTCCAAGGTGTGTACAAGCTGAAGGATTCCTCCCCCAACAAGTGTTCAGTTGTGATAAAACAGACCTCTTTTGCAAGAAAATGCCAAAGAGGACCTACATTACTTAAGAGGAAAAAGCATTGCTAGGCCACAAGCCTATGAATGACAGGCTTTACTGGTGTATCACTCTGAAAATCTCAGAGTGTTCAAGAAAAACAATGTCATCAAGAATAGATTGTGCGTGATGTGGAAAGCTAATAATAAGGCATGGGTCACAAAGCACATTAGGTCAATGATGTGTTTGACCCCAGTGTGAGAAAATACCTCCTGGAAAATAAATTGCCACTCAAGTGCCTCCTAGTACTGGATAATGCTCCTGGTTCAAACTCCAGACTTGGAAAACAAATTGTTTGGGGACTTTCATTTTATAACAGTGAAGTTCTTGCCTCCTAACACCACTCCTCTCCAGTTCATGGACCAGTAGGTTATTTCTAACTTCAAAAAACTGTACACAAAAGCGGTGTTTCAAAGGTGCTTTGAAGTGACCTCGGACAGTGGCTTGACCCTAAGAGAGTTCTGGAGGAATCACTTCAATATCCTCAATTGCATAAGCCTTATAGGCAAGGCTTGGGAGGGAGTGACTTCCAGGACTTTGAAATCTGCTTAGAAATAATTGTGGCCAGATTGTATCCAAGAGAGGAATTTTGAAGGGTTTGGGGCTGACCCAGAGGACCCTATGCCTATTGTGGAATCTATTGTGTCTTTGGGAAAGTTCATGGGGTTCGATGTGAGTGGTGAGGATGTGGAAGAGTTGGTGGAGGACCACAGGGAAGAGCTAACCACTGAAGAGTTGTAAGACCTTTAACTGGAACAGCAACAGACTGCAGCTGAGGAAATTGCTTCAGAGGAGTAGGAAGAGAGAGGGAAGGTGCCTTCTTCAGTGATTAAGGACATGTATGCAAAATGGGATGAGTTGCAAAGTTTTGTTGAATAGTATCACCCTGACCAAGCTGAAACAAGCCATATCTGAAACATGTTCAGTGACAAAACCTTGTCCCACTTCAGGGAAATCTTAAAGAGACACCAGAAACAGATCTCTCTGGACAGACTTTTTTTGTGTGACGGATCCAGTGACTCTCAGGCTGGTCCTAGTTCCATTAAAATACAAAGAAGGGAAGTAACCCAGGATAAGGACTTGATGCCTGAAGTCTTTATGGAGGGGGATTCCCCTTCCAAACAATAAATCCTCCCTCTCTCCTCCTCCCTGTCTTCCATAAGCCAACAAGAATCTTTAATGAAGGTATGTAATAGTGATTAAAAAGCACATACATTTATTTTATTTAGTTCTTATTGTTTTATGTAAAAATAGAATTAATCCTCAAAAAATGTATTTTTTGTTAATATTTTTGGGTCTCTAGAATGGATTAATTTTATTTACATTAATTCTTATGGGAATTATTATTTCGGATTTGGGTCATTTCGGTTTTAGGCCAACCATCTGGAATGGATTATGGCCAATAACCGAGGGTCCACTGTATATGCACTAAAAACATCACAAGCATAACTCAAATAGATGAAGGAAATCAATATTAATATAAAAGATATATTAGTGTAGGCTAGGAAACAGAGACAGAAATAAATTAACCTAGAAGTTGGAAGATAAATTAACAGAAAAACAGTTTTACTGCACATTCTAACAAGGTATATTAGGAATCTAGTAAGGCACTAAAATTAGATTTAAAAATAATTAGATTAAGATATGTTATGTAAAGTAAAAAGACACAAGTGCAACTAATGTGACATTTTTATTGTGGCAACGTTTTGGTTGACAAAGTTCCTGGAGAAATGAAA
>NW_026475758.1:0-5000 GCF_026875155.1 Cherax quadricarinatus
CAACTGAAGTTAAAAACTCAGATTGTCATTGTCAGGACTTGGTGCAGTCTGGAGAGTGATGTAGTGGAGGCAGGAGCCATATCTTTAAGGAGAGGTACGACAAGGGTACTGAGAGCAGGAAGAAAGTGAACCTAATAGCGACTAGCGAAGAGACCGACAAGGAGCTGTGACTCGACACAAGCAACCACAAATGGATGATACAATTGGGTGAGCTCTCTCTCTCACTTATTCTTACTGTCACTTTAATTGCCACAAATTTCGCAAATATTTAACTCGTCTATTGCAGTTATGCATTCCCCTTGTTATTAATATATATTTTTTTTGAGTTTGAGCGAATATAACTCACGCTTGTAATCACCTTGTGCTACTTCATGTCACTGGTTGAAATGTGCCCGTATCGTCAGTCTTGTTATATACATTTTTTTTATGGTTGTTGCTACAATTGCTTTATTGTGCCTACTGCTATTCCTGAAGAACTGGCGAAAGAGTCAAGCAAAGTTCTAATAGTAGATGTTAAAGTATCTTGCAGGAGTGTATGAGCGTCTTGATGTTGTGCAGAAAATTTGGGCTTTTAGGACGTCACATCCTACTGGAGTCTGAGAAGATGACTTTTATGAAGGATTCAGGGAACCTGCTTAGCCGTATTTGAGATTTGAAGGGCACGTAAGTTCACCCGCCTTCTGATAACATGTTCATTTTTTCCACTATGATCTATCTCGTCCAGACTTCTGCAACACAATTGTGCTCAAAGATTTGTTAAGTTATACCATGAATTAAAAAGGGTTCTAGACTTCACCTTACGAAACAGACACAAATGCAATAGTAATTATGAAAGGTAGATTATAGGGGAAAAGAACATGTTGTTGGAAGACGGGGAACTTACGTGCCTCTTGAAGGCGGGAAGTTCGTTATTATTAGTATTTAAGAGAAGCACTTGAAAAACGGATGGATGTCAGGTTCTATCCAAAGGTACGGTGGATAATCCAATTCCCAAGATCAAGAGTCCCTCAAGAGCGTCAAGGAACGTCCCTCAAAGAGAACGGAATTACAGAGAACGCATTCTGAAGAAGACGCGGAAAGTTGATGCTGCTGGGAGAGTCATCGGAATTTTGTCTGCACACTTCTGGCAAGACACCTTTGAGTCAATGATGGTCAATATTTTGTGTCGTTTCCCCCCCTGGTGGGAGACAACTGAAGTGGCCAAAAAAAAAAACGGTCTGTAATATATGTTTAATTGTATGATTCTATAGGTGTTTTTGACGCGTCCTGTTTTCGTAGGAACAGTTGAAGCTGCACTTGTACATTACTAGTATTAAATATTTTAATAAACCAAAAATGTATGTCCTCCCTGTCACTACACACCTTTCATCGTTTAACACTCGCAGAAAAAAGGGAATAGTTCGTGTACTGTACATCTGTTGTAATTAAGGTAAACAGCAAAAAGTGCCACTACTGCACGAATCCTGCTACAATCAGCGTTGACAAAAACATTAACGACGAAAAAGACGACTGCTATAACGAAACAAGAACATCCACGGAACAATACAAGACTAAATACGACAAAACAACGCATTGTAATATATATACAACAACACAACATAAAACACTGTATACAACAGCTTAACACCAAACACTCTATACAACACATTAAAGCAAAACATGTACAACAGCACAGCATAAAGTCACTATATACAATAGCTCAACACAACGATACACATACGACAGTCACACATACACATACAAAAAAAACATCATCCCTACCTGCAACATACGAAGAGACTCTGCCTAAAACACAAGAAAGCACTGTCTGCAACTCAACACCCCCACCTGCAACATGCACTAAAATGCCAGACACACAACAAAACATTACCTGCAGTAAAATGCGTATTCTGAAGCACTACCTGCAACACGCTACCTGCAACACAGTACTACCATAAGACAAAACAATCGCTGAAACAATGCAGAATACCAGCTGAAACAATAAAAGACTAAGAAACAACAAAACAGAATTGAAACGATTTACTGTTTGATGCAAAACACTAACTGAAACAACATAGAACACTCCTAAAACAATACAAAAGACTCCATGAAACAACACATACATCTGAAGCATGAAAAAGCAATGCTCTGATTACATACATAAAAGGTACTAAACATTAAAAGTTCCTCTTACCGCTTTTTAATAATTGTAAGCTGCGGATAAAGCTGTTACAAAAGGACACGAGAAAGTCTTTTTTTTTCACAAAGTGGAATATTTAATAAATTATATTACAAGCTTATTAGTTCTCTTACATCCCTTCATATTCCTACTCCCTCGTTAACTCACGTTGGCAGTTTGAGCAGGCGGATTAAGTGGGCACTGTACTGGGCCATACCTCATTTATGTTTTTTGAGCAACTTCCTCCTCCGTCTCCCTTAGATGAACTGTTACAGATATTTACGTCCTCTGTTTTACCCGCGGCCTCAACTGCAATCGCTCCAGATCTAGGATAGACACACTCAGAAATGTACCCCGGTGACTCGTGTTTGTGCTCGTCAAGCGAGGTTGGAACCTGCTACGTGGGGTCGTTACCGTTACAGTAGACCCACAGATCGACTCTTAGATTTTGAAGGAGCGAGGACGGTTGTCCGCCGTGTAATTCGAGAAGCAAAACATACTTGACGAAATTGGTTTTTAGTGTTACTTCCACTACTACTCTTGAGAGCAGTTTTGGAAGGTAGGGAAGTCGAGTGGCAAGTACTCTCTCAAGACCTACCTCTAGTTCTTACGGTTGCCGGCGCGTCAGCGTTGTGGACCCTGCTGAGGTAGATACGGAAATTGGGCATCTTGTCTGTATGTCTCAAGGGAGCCATCTTTTCTCCTCGTATCTTTCCTCCAAACCTGCTAGAAAATCAACACCTCTAGATATAATTTCTGCGCTGAGGAATCTTATAATGTGCCTTTTACGTTTCGCGAACTTGAATCGACACTTTGCAATTGTCGATCTTTTGCACCTGGACATGATGGCAATCCATATCTGTATGTTTCAATATTTACATCCAACGGCACTTGTGATCCTTTTTAACATCTCTTCAACTTTTTTGTCTAAAGGGGGTTTTTCCCTCTTCAAAGGGGAAAACGCCATTTTTCTCCCCTTTTCATATGCCAGGTACTTGGACCGGGATGCTTTTTCACTTTTGACTCGTTGCTTTTTAACTACGCAATTTTTTAAAATTGTTAAAACGTCGGGAAAAAACCCAAATTTTTTGGGTGTAGGCGGGAAAACTAAAAATTGTTTTCTATTTTTCGTCATTTTTGACTTTCAAGGGGGCCGATCCATTTATGAGCCTTTTTTCCACTTAAAAAAAAATTTTCCCCACCCCCTTTTTGCTAGGGGGCATTTGGTTATTGTAGTCTTTTAGGCTTTTATAACATCTTGGCCCGCCCCCTTCCAAGGACCTTTGGGCATCTCAGCTTTTCCCCCTTAAAAAATTTTTTTTTTTGGAGGACGTCTGTGTCCGGTTTCAAAATCCCTTTTTCCCTAAATTTTTAAATTCAGACTAAAGGGTTGCCCCTTAAATTTTTGTTCTTGGGGCCCCTTTACTGTTTTTTCTTGCTATTAATAACCTTGTTTTTTCTGGTTTTTTCCCCTCCGATATTTGGTCGTTATTTTATGTCGAGGTTTTTTGGCAATACTTTTTGAAAGGCGCTGATTTTTCCCCTAGTAGAAAGCTTCTCTCCGGAATGCTATGGCCCTTGTTTTTCCTTTGGGGCCACATCCCAGGGTTTTAAAATTTTTCCTGTTACTAAAAATACATCCGTTACTTTACAAGATCCCTTTTGCCCCTCAATACCCCCTTTATTTTTGTTTTTTTTCCCTCCCCTGAACGAGATAGGGTTCGAATTTTTGGGCCCTTCTACTTGATCGCTGAATATCCGGGAAACCCACCCCAACTATTTCCGTTAGGGAAAACTGGGAGATAATAACAAGAACTAAGTATCCCTCCCAAACTCTAATCATACAATAAAAGCGGAAAGTTTTGTAAAGGGATTTGGGGGAAATTTGGTAATGTCTGGGGTTTCTCCCCCTTTAAAAATCACAATAGTGTCATTCCACATCTGCGAAAAAAATAAAAAGGAGGATAATGAAACGTCAGAACAAAAGATGCCAACCAGGGGAGATCCTTTTTTAAATCACTTGTTTTTCTTTAGGCTGGAATACGCTGTACATTAACATCCCCATTCCAAGCAAGTGAAATTTCCAACCCTAGAGAAGGGTAAAAGAGAATTTTTTACTGCACATGTAATTTTCCGAAAAAACACTTTAACTTTTGGGGAACGCTAGGAAGCACTTTACTTGTACTCCCGGGGGAAAGGCGAGAGATAAAATTATAATCAAACACTTTGGAAAAAATCCTAAAAGGAAGGGCCCTCTATTCTGCACACAGAAATCCTCCCTCAAAATTAAAAGACTGGCGGGCCCTTGTGCAAAAAAACCCCCAAGGGGTGCACTGAAAAGAAAACACCAAAATTTGCCCGGGGTCAAAGACTGTCCAGCCTCTCACCATCCCAAAAAGGGTTAAAACCAAATTTGCCCCCCCTGGTTGCCCAAGAGGGACCGCCCAAAAATTTTAGCTTTTTCCGGATCAGCCCAGGCTGGGGTTTCGAAATGTCGGAACTACGTGCGCCCACCCGAACTTCTTGGTTAAACAGGCTTTTGATCAACGGGAACCTAGCCGGGGGACCTGGTTTGGGGGGCTTTAATCCCCGGAATACTCCCAGGTAGGTGGGTTTAAGGGCAGCTTGTCAAGCCGGCTTTCGGCTGAGCCCCCAAAAAAAAAACCGTTCCCCAAATTTCTAGGTGCTAATAAACGAATTTCTTCGATTTAATTCCGCCGTAGTTTTAAACAAAATTAAAAAAAAGGCGGTCAGCGTTTTTCGGGCCCCCTTTTTCTCACTGCCCCTTTAAATTTGATTCCATTCACCATCAAGGTTTAAATTTTGCCCATTTCTTTTTTCC